>SRPS01000031.1:0-163004 GCA_018360175.1 Claviceps arundinis
CTCACTCACTCACTCACTCACTCACTCACTCACTCACTCACTCACTCACTCACTCACTCACTCACTCACTCACTCACTCACTCACTCACTCTTTTGGTAAATAACATGTAGGAACCTCCCCGCCTCTCCACTCAGCCTCCAAATTCTACAGTTACATACATACATACATACATACATACATAGGTACATAGTTTCCTGCGTTCAAGCAGAAAAAGGAACCCCTGAGTCCAACGATCCAAGTGCATAATGCCGCCCCGTTGATTGGACCGTATTCCCGGCCACCATTTCGCAGCGGCGTGGCGTGGTGTGGTCCGTGCCGGAGCGAGAGCCGGGTGCAACGTGGGAGAGTATAAGTGGGGCGGAGGGATTAGACCAAGAATGGGCATAGGAATGATCATTGATGAGATGGATGGGGCTCGGAAGCATGAAAAGGATGGGAATAGGATTCGGGAATGATGGGACGGGGGATGTGGGATATTGCCTCTGCGGTCGAGCCCGTCATATGTACAGAGTATGTACTCCGTACATACATAATAAATACCAGGTACATAACTTAATTTGCATGCGGGTATGGGTCGATCCATTTGCGTCTTGCCGGCTTCATACTTCCCGTACTCCAAAGTTACAATCCCGCCAAGCCAAAGCGAGTCAAGCGTTCGCCATGCTTTTTTTTAAATTTTGTCTAATTCATCCCGTCATCAGGAACTAGCACCTTCTAGAATTCTAGAAGCGCTCCCCCATCACTAGTCTAGGTACCACCCGTGACTCCAAGACGCGTTCGACGTCAGCGCATCTGCCTGCCTCCCTTTGAACGCTAAAACAGACCCAAATACAAGAAGGAATATAAGCGCCGGGAACACGGGAACTGAAAACTACCTCTTGGCAGAGTAGAGGACGATAAGATTGCACGGATATAGAAATCACCGCTAGCCCCAAAGATAAATGTACAGACCCACAAGAATTCAACATCGCTATTTTGTTCGTCCTGGCAAAGTTTGCGCAGATCTACCGCACAGAAGCCCATCCGCTTGCCCGCTCCGCCTGCAAGGTATGTTAAAACATTGTGCTGCGCCTACAAGTGAGCCTCCCTGCTGGCTGCTGCCATTCCACAGAGGGTAGTAAAAACAAGACGCCAATGGCAGTAAAGAAAACGATTTCATCAAAAAGGCGTAATCCGGCCGTAACCCATCCGTTGTGAACATTTCGCAAAGGGAAAAAAAGTAGAGGAAATGTAAAACATGATTCATCAACCGCATCAAACTTTCAGACTTTCAAACTCCACGCTAATTCTTTGGTGCCCAATACTGGCTAGAAAGGAAACTGACAAGAGAAGAGATTTCAACAATTACGTTGAACACTGCCATGAAAATTTGCAGGGATTCCGTAGAAGAACGGATGGGGCAGAAGTTGATCCACTTTTGCTTCGCGTAAAAGATGCGTTGACTTTTGCAACGCTTTTCGGGAGGGAAACCGAGGACCCTCTTGAGTCTTGTGGATAATGAGTCATGACTCATGAGACGTGATCTTGTTTGATTGAACAAGCACGTGGCGGATCGTAACGAAGCGCGCGCTCGGGCACCGTATTCTTGTGCGCGAGCATGCCATTAAACACGTACATGCGGCTTAGCACGGGTATGCTGTCAGCGGACGTGCTGCTCAGAAGATGCCGTGCCCTTCAACACTGCATCTAAACGCAGCATGTTGCAAAAGCATACATGTCGCTTGAACACATGCGTGCTGCTTCAACGTATATACGCTATCAAGCATATATGCTGCTCAAACACATGCATGCCCCTTCAACAAGCGTGCTCTCTAGACACACAAGGTCAAGACCACGCCATGCAATCAGTAGCAGCCTTGAAAGGAAGGCATAAAAGGCACTTGTTGAAAGGTAACGGGATGCTGCACCATAGGCACCTGTTGGACGTATCGAAACATGTCCCACAGGGGAAAGAAGGGCTTTGAAGAGCAATCCACTTGCCCGGGCGCAGGCGTCTGGACAACTGATGGTTGCTGGTGACATACCGCGGACGGGGAATGCAACTGAATAGGGTTCGGAAGCATTGTCGCAGGGTCGCCGTATGGCGACGGAGGAAGAGAGGATGGAATTGCCACCATGCCTGGACCGTGCAGCATTCCGTGCCCCACTAAGCCATCCGCATGAAAAGCCAGTGAGACGTCTTGCTGCGCTTGAATATACTCGTCGTCCTCGTCATCGAGACCATCAAGGCCGGAAATGGTTGAGCCGCTCGAGGTTAGCGAACCGGGGTCGGACGATGTCCTTGCGGGTGGACGCGGGGCGTCGTACTGATATCCGTCGACAACGACGTTATCATCGGTGATGTATTCGGGAAATTGCTCGACGTCCGGCGTTTGCGGTTGCAAGTACACTGTCGGGGACGCAGACACGGTGAACCGGGGGCATGCCAAAATTCGGCGGCGCAGGTCAGCAAGCGTGATCCGCAGGTCGGGATTGGGGTTGAAGATTCGCGCCAGAATTTCATTCAGTTCGTCCGTAAGTGGAAGGATCGTCATCAAGAAAGCCGGCGACCGAATAAAAGCGCGGTAGGTCGCGTCCTGGAACGAAGCCTGTTTCCATGGATTGCGTCCACATGTCAGGTTGACAAGGATGACTCCTAGCGACCAAACGTCATTTGGGGCGCACATGTAATAAGAACTGTTTGCCGAGGTATCCAGACATTCTAGAAAAGGAGTCAGCTCATTTCGACCCCCTTCCAGTTTATGTGCATGTTAATCGCCTCCAAGCGAAATCGGATAACGAGGGCAGAAAGATCTTCGCCGGATGCAATTATTACCAGAGAGCACGGGGGGGGGACAACATACCAGGACTCATGTAAAAGGTCGAGCCACAGCCATAATCCGAAGAGCGGTCGTCAGATGTAGCGAGACCAAAGTCGGCCAGCTTGACCGTGTTTCCACCGTCGCTCACCAAGATGTTCTCGGGTTTCAGATCGCGATGGTAGATGCTCAGAGAGTGACAGTGTTCCACGGCATCCACAATCTGGAGGAAGACTTGGCGCGACAACTCATCCCTCCCGACGTAGTGGCCAAGCTCGGTAATGTTCATAAATAAGTCGCCCTCGGGGCAATACTCCAAAACGACAAAAATACAGTCGGCGTCGTCGATAATCTTCAACAAGGACACAATGTTGGGATGCGCGGATGCCATGTAGTGGAGTCTGATTTCCCGTTGTTGATAGTCGATCTGTCGGCGTTCCAGGGGCGTACCATCAGCGTTGAACTTGCTTAGACACTTTACGGCATAACGGATGCCCGTCACCATGTCCAAGGCCGAGTAGACCACACCATAGGCACCAGTCCCGAGAATCTCGGTAAGCTGCAACGTGCCATCCAGATGTATGCCTAGTCTTTGCTCGGGGGCAAGAGGAATGCATCTCGGCTGGGACGACAAGGCATCTTCAGCCTGCTGCTGAGTGCTGCTGTATCCGGAATGATTGTAGGTCGACGATGTGGGGGGTGTCGACTCTCTGAGAGTATGACTCGGCATAGTCTCGGTGATGAGGAAACGTAAAGGGAGAAATGAAAAAAAGACGAAAAAAGTCTTGAACGGAAAAGGCCAGGTCGTCCAGTTTGGTGATGAAGCGGCGCCCTTGGTATAGAAAGATTGTATCGTATTGCTCATGGAAGAGGGGAAGTCCAAGGAGATTAAGATGCCCGGCCGACGGTTTTATATGCAGTACAGCTGTAAGCGCGTTCGCGTCGGAAGCGCAGACTCAACAAGTCGTTCCCGTCTCTGTCATGTATCAACCGATGCAACAGACATGAGACGTTCCGGTGTTGCGCGAATGGTAGCCAGGCCAGAACGACATGTAATGAACAAGACGGCAAACAAGAAGTGAATATATAGAGAAGCCTCACTTGACTTGAACAGCCGAGTCAACGGGTCAAGGCAGGTGCCACGAGGAAAAGGTGGAGATGGTGGTATGTGGTATGAACGGCGGGTGGATGGGCGGCTTGAGAGAGTTGACAAAACAGGTGATGCATGCAGAGAGCTGCTTGATTAAAATGAGAATAAGAAAGGAGGCCGAAGGAGACAATTTGAAATGGAAAAATAGAGTGGTATGGCGGGTACCCAGGGCTAAAGGAGAGTCGTGAAGTTCAATATGTAGGCGGTTGAGGCGTTGTGCTGTGACACATGCGGTCGGTTGGAAGCGGGCATGATGAGGTAGATAACGATCAAAGACTGGTCCGCACCTGCCTCGTCGGCGGCGGTCGCACGCTTGGCCAGGGGACTTGAGAGACTTGGGACTAGGGGACTAGGGGGTAAGGTTCGGGACCAATAAACAGGGCTAGTTAGGCATAGGCGGCATGGATGATGGCATGGATTGGCATGGTGGCATGGTCCGGAGGCAGGAGGCATGGACGGGCATGCCATGCACGAACACAGGGAAAGCGCAGATGCGTGTATCCAGACACACATGCGGTACATACGTAGGTAGTAGGTACTGCACATACCTTGGCGACGGCGTGGAGCATAAGTTATAACTTACCAAACACAAAACACAAAACACACCCGTTGCGAATAGGTAGATATGCACCGGTGGTAAACGCCCACACCCGCAACAGCTGACAGCGGCCCACACCCAAGGAGCAACTTGAACAAAACCAGGGCCAACCAGACCAGTCAGGGGCTGTCTGTCCGTCCGAGTCTGGCCAGCTGGCGAGCCGGCAGGGTGGAGACGGGTTGAACGGGGATCCTCCCTCAATGCTGCAACCGCCAGTGAACCAGTCTGAACTATGTAAGGTGAAAGGCCCGACAGAGAAGAAGGCAGAGAAGGCAGAGAAGGCAGCGATGGGGGGGCGCAGCGGGGCGGGTCGGTGGGGGCGTGAGACGAATGAAGCGCAAGGATCTGTCATCTCTGAGTGGTCAGTTCACCAATGATCACCGGTGAGTCGTGACACAAGAACGAGAGAAGGCCGCAGTGCCATGACACACCAGGACCCACTTTCGGTTCCCGCTGGTGTGTGTCATGGGCCGCCGCCAGCCCCGTTTGGGTTTTCTTGGGTTTCGTGCTTTCGTGCGTGATTCTTGGCTTTTTTGCTATGTATGCGGCTTGTCACTTGATGAGTCTTGACCCAAAACCCCATTCACAAAGGAAAGGGAACAAAAGGACCCACGCAAAGGGCGGGTTCGAACGAAAGCGTCTACGCCGTCTTTTCGGATCGACGGGCCCAACACAAAACCGTCGCGGTTAGTCGTGACCAACAGCATATAGTTTCATGCTTCGTACTTATTAGGTCGAGGACTCGAGACACTTCATCAAAGTATGTACTCCGCACCTACCTATGGTATGTCGACTGTGCTTTGCTGGCGGTGGCGGTGGCGCTGGCTGGCTCCGGCCCCGGCCACGGCGCTGGGTTGGCCATCTGCCACCATCACGGCGCAATACCTACAGAGTATCATATCATACGCACGCAACACGCAAATTCGCAAACAACAATACCTATGAGAAGAAGCCCTCTGAGCCAATCCAGCCAGTCCAAGTCTCAAGCCTCCCCCTGGTTGCCCTCGAACCCAGACATTTCACATTTCCTCGTCTCACTTCACACTTTGTTGCGGGCTACACCGAGGAAGCGGCAGGGCACCCTTTGTGCCACTGCCTCATGGCATCCCATGCCTTGGATATGTTGAGCTGCCAGGCACACTAACGAATAAGTGTGATCACTACGTATATATGTAAGTGCATATACATGTGTATTCGTCGTCTTCGTCGTCTCGCACGTTGGCAAGTCCGCGGCCGGCCCCCTTTTCTGACGGCGGCTCAACACACAACTCGGGTCGGGGATGCATCCTCATTTGTGACCACTCAGCTTAGACTTCTTTTTTGCCTTTCCGGACTACGAGTAGACTTTCTCTACTCTATAAACCGTGTTTCGTTGTCCAACTATTATTCGCCTGTGTATGCTCGCCTTATTCACTCTCATTCACGCATCCCGTGAATAACACGGCCGAATGATGCATGGAACTCGTGAACGAAGAACAAGATCTCCATCAGGCCGTTTCCATTTGATCTGCTGACACCATGAGGTGAACCGTGAAGGAAAGCTGGAACGAAAGACCGGGTCACTGGTAGCATTAGGTATTTACGCGCCTTAATAATTACTAAACATCGTGAGACACGGAAGCTTTGGACGCGTGTACAGACGTGACACTTCACAGAGCCATGTCAATTGCCTAGGTAAATACATATTTGTAGAGAACAAGGAAAGGTAGGTATGTACAGTACATACATACGTGAGCTGCTTGCGCTTGGACTACCTAGCTTATGTCGATCGGTATGGGAATCACGCGGCTCTGGTATGGAACACAAACCTTGCCGGAGAAGGTTTCCACTCGTCCAAGCCTTCAAGGCCCAAGGCACGCGCGCCGTCTTTGTACCTAAGCTGCATACCGTGCATTTCCGTTGCTCATTGACTTATACATACTTCGTATATACTCCGTACGGTATCACGTACACAACACGCTTATACGTGGACTGAAGCTGAGAGTCGCACTGCAGTTGGACCAGAATAAGACGAAGTTTCAACAGCTTGAATCCTTCCGCCCTGCGCTGTGTCATATGCCACGAGTAAGCATGGAGCGGAATTCGGGACGCACGATTTGTTCTACCGAGAATAAGAATAAAGATCAACACATATGCACCACAAGTCATGAAGTATGTAACTTATGAACTTGTTATAAGAAAAACGTATAATAAACGTCATCTGATGGTCGCAGGGTAGGATGCAGCGTTTAGACTTTCTCACAGTCATGCACTGTCGTCTCTCACCAGTGACCACCCCCGTTGAAACTCCATCAAAGTTTTTGCCTAAGTTGTGAGATAAAAACAGACCCTGGAAGATCCCGTCGTTCTGAATCGTGAATCACGGATATACATACATATGTACATGCACATACCTACATACATTATAATTGTACCTACACGAGCCTCTATGGACTCACGGAGTTAAGGCTTTTAGTTTTAGCGCAAATGGTTCCGGACCGCGGGTATGTACTCCGCTCCGTAGTTAGATGAGAAACACGCAATCATAATGGACAGTGGACGATCGGCCGGAATCCCCAGCAAAGTGAATCAAAGCATGAGCCAACTTTGTCATGACAAGCGAGCGGTATGGACGCTGACCCACACTTGGGCATGCAGGAAAATTCCGATGATGTGTCCTCTCCGGTTTGTACCTACCATGTACTCCAGTCTCCGTACAAACGGAATATGTACGTACTCCGTCTGTATGTAACAGACTCATCGTAGACCGTGGAGATTGCCTCTTGGTGGTTTGTGTGTATGTACATATGTACTCTATTTTGTTCTTCGTGCTGCCGGCCCTGGAGGGAGAAACGGTGGTGGCGTGTCCACGAGTGTTGCCTTGATACAGAGTCACAGAATAGGTGCAGTAGATACCCCGTAGGTACATACGGAGTACATACATACATACATACTGTACACACCGCAAAGCAAGGATGCACTTTGCCGAACTGGAATCTACGGAGTAGCTTTGCGGAAGTCGGCATTGCAAGATGAGCAAAAGAGAAATATTCCGAACACGATTGCCACGTTCGCGTCTAAGTGGCGGGAAGCCGGAATCCACCGTACAGATTATGTACATACCTATCGTGGTGCGGTCACCTCAGAAAAGGGACTGGCCAGCAAGTTTGCAACAAACGCTCGTCGCATTCCGAATCAGCTCCAACTTCCGGCCCGCAAAGCTCACCCAACAAGCGGCTTTCGTTTAAGCAAGCCTGCCGCGAGGAATCTAGGGAGGGGTGATAACGGTTGAACCTAGAAAGTCGCGCGAGCAGCCAGTGAGATGTGAGAGAGTATGTAACATTAGGTAGGTAGCATGTATGAGTCATATTGCGCGTCTCTCCTCGTGTAAATACTGCCTCCATGATGTACATATCCACGGGCGCATTAATGAATAGACCACTTGGTTCATGCCTAGCCTCTAGGTAGGTAGGTATAATCAGTGATCACGGGCAAAGCCTGAACAGTGAAGACGCATTCCGGGCCAAGCAGGGGGCTTGCCATGTTAATGGGAGCACATACGGAGTACATACGGACATATGTATGTACCTACATACGGAGTACTGACTGGCCTCAGCTCGGCGATGCGCCCCGCCCCCGCCGGGAGAAGCCATGAGAAAAGAAGAAGTAAGAAACAAAGAAAACGGAAGGCCGAAAAAAATCAGCCGTGTCACAAGGCCGTTTTCTTTCTGGACCTGGTCCCGGCAGCTGGACATGATGCACGGACTGGACACGCTTAAAATGGCAGAAGGCCTGCCGCCTGCATCTGTCATCAATGATCATACTCTATGATCTGCGAATACCAGGGAAGAAGCGGGCGGGCCTTGAACCGGATCCCGGAAAGTCCAGCACCACCGTGTTTTGTCCATCAACCACTAGCGGCGTCACGGCCGCAAGCAGCGGTTCGCTTGAGCCTTGAGGCGCCACCGTGTAAGCCAGTCATGTTGGTGAAATGTGCTCACTGCTACACGGTGGCTGTACATACATTATTATAATGGAGAGGCCAAAACGCCGTCACTAATTGCGAATTGCGGGACAATGTGACGATCTTTGGATTGCTGGCAGCCACTCGTACAAGAGGTAATAGGACCGGCGTAATAGGCGCCAATAGGCGTGAAACGGGCGTAAACAGGCGTACGGAGTATAGGTATCAGGTATCAGGTGAGAGAAAAACAACTCAAAAAAGTCCTTGCTGATACAGTGCCACCAGGAACACCTGTTGAAAGTAAATTGATAACCACAAATTACAATGTGGTATAGTGCCACCAGTGACCACTGACTGTCACCTACCAAAATAACAAACGCACTCCGTACAAGCAAATCAATACCTAACCTCTCGCCTCTCGCCTCTCAGACATGGTTTGTCACAGGAAGCGTGAGGTCAGTAGCTGATTGGCTCCAGTCGCATCTTTGACGAAATGCGAAGCCGGTGTGCATCCCGCGAATGTGATACAGGTACGGATGCCACCTTGCAGTAGTGCCTGGCCGTACTGCGTAGTGGACAGTGGACAGCTTATTTTGGCCGTGTTTTGCAGCCGGACCGGTCGTAGTGGTGCCGTTTATCACCGTTTCGTCCGTCGGCCGCGGCTGAGTCGGTCGAGATGTCACCATCTCACCTGCCCATATAGGTGGTTCAGCTTGATATGAGCCATTTCATCATGCCCGAGAGCACAGCCACTTCACAACGGTATTCATGCGCAGTTTTTTAGGACAAGCATAACGGCAATCTAGCCAGACAATAAGAAGCGATTGTCATTGAGTGTAATAAGCGCCCGCTGACTTGGTACGGAGAGGGAGATTCGTTGCGGCCTAGGTGTGATTACTATTCGCAGCAGCAGTGCTTATTACGGCCTCGCATTCTTCATGCACTGTCTGTCGGGTCGTCAACCGACCATCCGATCCTTCCGCAGTTCTGTCCTGAATAGCGGATGGAATGACATGGCATTGAGTCGTTGGCGCCAGAATGACGGGACGGGGATGATGCAGGATGCACTGGAACCCGTGGAGCAGCAACCGATTTGGCTTGTTTGATGACAATGCCGTCGATTTGCCAGGACATCCGTGTTGGAGGTCCCAGTCGTTTGTCCGGGTTATTGTCGTATTGTCTGGCTGTTAGGGATCATGATGCCCTTATTGTCTTCCTGTCGTTTGTCCTGGTTGTTGTCATCTGTATTGTAGTCTGCTGATTATGTATACGGAGTAAGCTGTCTTATTGTTGTCTGGGCCGCACCTTCCTTGTCCTGCAGACTGCAGTACATACACTGCCACGCTCACGGTGCGCGACGTGCGTTGGGAGAACTTGCAGCAAAGTGAGATCACGGGACGATGCACTAGTCCCGATAGGTATTTAGCGCTGGCTCTGGAACTTGCGCCCGCCAATCATCACTCGTAGCAATCACCATTTGCGGTCATGGACACCATTCCCTTTCATCTTGATCACCATCATCTCCGGTTTGTGCCAGCCGTCAGACCAACCAAGGCTCGCGTCAACGAGCAAACGAGTGGGAAGTTGACAATGTGACGGACGAGATGAGCACGAGATGAGCTCTCAATGCCTCCCCATGACCTGACATGAGTAGGACTCAGCAGGGACTGTGTTCCGCCCCATGTGTCATGGCATCGTATTAAGGCATCTCCAATCCAACCGCGCGCGAAGACGGCAACATGCCAACATCTTTGATCTCACACAAGCTTTGAAAGCGCGCACGGCTTGTCGCTTGCCGACAATGAACGCAGCACAACACAAAGGTTTAACACGGCTGGTCCTTCCTGGAGAGGCAACCGTCTCTTAGAAGTTGGAGCCCCTTGGAGGATCGAGAAGGCAACATGTTGTCTCAAATTCCCAATTCCGCCATGCTGAAGAACCTGATGCAGCATAGCGGGCCCCCAGGACCCGATGCAACGGTTACTCGACGCCACGTCGCATTCCTTCCGATAAGTCCCATACCATTCAGCGTCATCTATTCCAGCCATGTACCGGCTCACCCTTGCTATATTACTACGGCACGGCATTGCATCGAACATATGTACCTACATAGCAACGGGCGTAACGGCGAGGGGGCAGGGACGCACAGGCGGAGGTGCACAGATCGCTGAAGAAATCGTGCCATTGTCGGACCCGTCACGGTTATCGCCGCGCGCAATGCAGGCTATCTGTTGTACACGGGGCCACACGGGCACGTACATGGAGTCATGGACGTCCATACATGAGACGTTGCTGCGAAGACAATGACGAAGAGACATCGTGGCTTGTGGGGAGAGGAAGGGAGGCTTAGTGGGTGGTCTTTGGACTATCGACAGGTCTAGCATGATCAAGACTGTTGATGAAACATGCTGTTTGGTATTCGAGCGCGCGCGACGCCGAGGGCGAAAAGCCAAGCGAATGCTGCCGATGGAACCCCATCCATAGACAGTGGTGGGCCGTGGAACTACGGAGTAAGGTAAGTCATTCCCAGCACATCATGATCTACTCCGTAGCTACTATTGTCCTTGTCCACGTTCGTGCCCAATGTACATACATACACATACATATTGCTTGCTGACAAGGAGACTGCTGCCGAAACCCTTGCACGTACGGGATATAGAGTAGGTAGGCTATACCTACCTATTCGTTTGCCTCTTACACGGATCAATTCCTAGCCAAGACTCGAGCGTTCGCCCTCGCGTGGGGATAAATGTATGTACAATGAGTCAATGACTCACGAGTAACGAGTCACGAGAAAGGGTGAACTGCAATAACATCAAGGACTTGAACATAAGACTATAAGTGCAATGCTGTCAACGAGGTAAGCAGACATCATACCTCCTCTTGAATTTCGAGCAGAAGATGTGCGCCCGCAGGGAGGGGGCCAAAAGCCCGAATTTGTTTTAGGTTGGGCCATTGACCAAATAGTCTCGGTCTCAACACATCACATACCTACCGTGCGTGTACTTTATTTCTCCGCTAATGCTACAGTAGACTTCGGCTGTCGATAATAACCTCGCGTCTTTTCCATACGGAGTACCTACGGTACCTACGCGCGCATGGTCCCTCCAAAACGTGGCGTGCTTATCGGCATTCCAGCCAAACAAGGCGTCAAATCGGCAAGCGTCGTTTTGTGCGTTTCTGACTTTTCGTCTAATAACATACCTACATGCATACATACGCACTGTGTTTTTTTCTTTTCTTTTATGCTTCTACATGGCTGCCGAGTCCATGCAAACAGGTCCTTGCGTCGATCTGGGGGGGAATGTCGGCCCGTGATCCCGCTCTTCAAGTTCCGGGGTTTGGCGCGGGAGGGGGGAACGATGGGCGATGGGCTTGAGTGGCTTGACGCTTGGCATTCGAGTCAGGTTGGTGATGTCTACGACTTGTGTCTACGACATTGTCAAACACCCAATTTGCATCAAAGCAAGCGATCAAATCATGCTCCGTTCAGACACGTACAGGAAGAGTAGGACATACATATGTACCTAGGTATGTACAGCCTACAGAGTGAGTACATACACGATCATCGATGATCGACATCACACGGGGCATTTTTTGCGAACCCACTCAGGGCGTCAGGTGAAGAGTCACGGACTCACGGCAGTCAATATGGGGAGTTACGGCAGTTGGATTCCGATGGGCGCGTATTGAAAACACGACTTCTCCTTTCCGCTTGTTCGGACCGGACACGGGATTTGTCCCAAGAGGTATGAATCATGAGCCGCGATAAGTAAAAATCCAATCATGGACCGTGAATACCAGCTCATGAGCGCAGAATCACACCGAACCGTAGCAAAACGCCTCCTTGGATCCAAACAGTCGTAGCCACCCCGGATTTTGCCCTGGTCACTCACTAGGTACTTACGAAGGAAACGGCAAGCGGCATTATTGCAGATTGAAGCGGCCCGTGTTGTTGCTCGCCGCTCGGCCGTCTGTGCTCGGCTGTCGGCGCCCGCTCCTCAACTCTATGATACTTGACCTATCTCTAGGAACTAGGAGTCTAGGACATAACCGTATCGCGTTATGCTACCTATAGCGACGGAGTCGGGCCAGTGGCGTGGTGTTGTGTTGGTGGTGGATGACGGCACGCTGTCGAAAGCCCTGCAGCTACGGCGCCAATATGTATGCGTGGGTGAGGAGCAGCACATGCTGCTGAAGAATGATGATGCTACATGACGCACAGAATCGGTGATGAAGGGAAAACATCCGTCCAGCCCTCTTCTTAGGTGGGATAAGAAATCCACAGGATAGGATAGACCGATCCGGGAAACGTACGACGGTTTCTTGAAATTTTTGTTGGATTGTTTCTTCGACGACTGGCAATTCGTTGATTTGGTTGGACATGTTTGCATTTTTTCTTCTTTTTGCTAGTCGTCGGTCGGCGGCCGGCCGTTTTTGTCTTAATATCAGCCAGCCCCCCCCTTGCGCCCATCCGATTTTGTTTCCATCCTCTTGCGTATGCCCTCGTCCTGCTGGTATGTAACCTGAGTGGCAATCTCGCTTTCACATTTCATTTGCATGCAAGACTTGGCCGCAAATGCATGACATGCAACAGAAGCGAATGGATGGGGAGGAGGGGGGGGGGGGGGGGCTGGCGATAAGACGGCCCCCCTTCGCTGGGTGGGATTGCCGGCAAGCTGCATCTGGGAGGTTGCGGGAAAAGGCAGTTACAGGAGATGCGCGGACATGATGCATGCAAAGAAGCTGGAATAGAAGCATGATGGAATCAGAATACGGGGGCAGGTTCTCCGAGTTGAAGAAAGGAGAAAGCGGGGCTGGCCAGTCAGAAATTCAGAATGCGTCTGGGGATGTGGGCCATTGTGTTGGGAGAGGTCACGTGTGCAGGTTGGTGTAGGTACCTAAGGTACCTGTCGAGTTCCGCATTTTCTCAACCAGGTACCTATCTACCTACGGAGTAATTCTAGCATCTTGTCTCTCCTCTTGTCTTGCAGATCTCATAATAACGGGGCTGGCTGTGTGTTGATGAGAATATTTGCACTCTGTATGGACTACGGAGTACATATCGTGAACTGTTGTCGAGTAATGTATGTGTGTCTCTTAAACCATCCACTCTCTTGCCTTATCTTAGTTGCAACTTACAAGCCTTCGTTGACTGATCCTGACTTGTGCTCACGAGGACATCCGTTGGGTAACAATGTCCACCCTTTGGCATCATTCGTGTTTCGTTAGTTCTTCTTTTCTTCTTTCTGTCTTCTACATACATATTCCATCTTTTGCTTTTCCATTCGTTTCTTTTTCCTTTCACTTCTTCTTGTCTCTGTGCTATCACAGATTACAGGAGTATTCCGTAGTCCGTACCTTTTTTTCCCTCTCCCGATGTCTTCTCCTCCCTGCTTATAACCGGGCTATAATACGTTCCTCTCTTCCCATTGGATATAACCCCCGGCCTTTGGAACGGAGATGCTCCGGGCGACGATGCACGTCTGGACTCTGAGCACAGCTGTCACCTGTGTATCCTACATGTATCAAAAAGAAACACACACATGCAATGCAGATGGAACATGACATGCATGTGAGGCCATCCACTCAATAGCTCCCTCTCAAGCGCACGAATGATAGTACACAGTGAAGAACAAAACGCTATGAACCCAAGGGTCTGAGACAAGCGAGACAACCAACGGCGCTTGTCGCCTAAATACAATACGGAGCACGAATGTCGAAACAAGTGTCCTCAGAGTTCTCTGCTTGGCAGTGCTCGCATACTAGCTAGTAGCCAGCCCCCTTTTAAAGGGGTCCAGACACGTCTTGCGTCGAGCATCGTACATACTCCATACACGAACGAGCACAGGAACCTTTGAGCATCTTCTTTTGCATCCCCATGCTATGTCTTTGCTCAATGCTTGTTGTTTATTGATATGCACGTGTTTAGTTTTTTAGTGTCTGGTATGTTTTGTTTTGGCGCGCTTCACCATGACGGATGTACCTCCGTGCGCTCCGGTTATTGTCTGTCATTGTTTTCTCTTGTCACGTTATAAACGGAACATACATACATGATACATGTAACATAGGTACCTACCTACCTACACGGTCAAGTACATATGGGAGTACGTATACGTACTCTGTAGACGGCTATGGCGCAAGGAATCATAGTGAGACGGTCTATCGACGGGACGGCTGTTGGCGGAGTGGCTTGAGGCGGATGGATCATCTGTCCTTGTGGTTGGCATGATCGCATCTCAACAATGACCCAATGTTCTACTCCGTGACGAACAATAATCCACGTCGGAAATCAATACTCCAGATTTCAATAGTCCAATTAGTCTCTCGCCCGATAGCCGACGGCCGTAGCGAAAATCCCATTACCAACGGTCAACCCAATATCAACCCACGGGCCAGTGGCCACATTCTATGTCTACTTGCCCAAACATGCCGAGGACCAACAAACAGGCATCAAGATCTGCAATCCACATCCTCCGTGCCATGATTCCGGAACCTCGCATTGTAAAAGCCGGCTTATTCGTATGACGACCAAGTCTGTTGCTTTTTTTTTATCGAAGCAAAGCCGCCCAACTCGCCACGCCATTGTCATGACTCCTGACTCCTGAGTTCTTCGCACGGAATGCACGGGGAAGACACAACATGGGGCAGTTTCCTCTCTCGGCAAACGCCGCATGGTTACATTGCGGTGCTGGCAAGTGAGGCAAGGGCAGAAGGTTTTCTTGCTTTTTCTTCGATCCTCCCTTCCTCTTTCTTTTCCAAGGTATTTCACGTCCCCTTTGCTCAATCTTTCTTTTCTTTTTCCCCCTTTTTTGCCATGTGGCCTCGGTACAAGGATGGGAAACAAGTCGGGCGACTCATCATACATAGGTAATAAGAGCCGGAAAAAAAGTGTACATACGGAGTAATTGTAACTTATGCGGCAATGTCTCAGACGAAAAAAGTACCTAAACAGGAGCAATTAAAGGTACATACATACATGACATGCGTTTATTACGCGAACGGATTGTCATGCTCGGGTGGGCGCGGCTGCCAATCAAGATACCATCCTTTGTATCTCTTTCCTGATGTGAGGGTTGCCCGTCGGCCGAGGTTTGGGTCAGAGTGCAACGCGTGGCTTTGCGGGTTTGAACTTTGAACAGGCATTTTCAGATGCCCCTCACGATAATAACAATAGGATCCGGGGCGGTGCAGCCTCGTCAGCAGCCACAGCCACCGCCACCGAAAGTAAACCCAATCGCAGCGAAGTATAGCTGACCGACCAATCATGGACAGCCTCCGCCATTTACAGCCAACCGAATCTGCACGCTTTCTATCGCATTGCGCATTCGCATCACATCACGCACCACATCGCGCGCATCACGCAACGTCATGGCCTCACTCAGCTGACAGACCAACAACCTTCACATGTCACCGCTCCTCTATTCAGGCACAGACAGATAGGTAGGTAACGGCCCGGCTTCGGACGCGCCGCGATCTTCCCTCCGCCCCTGAACCAACAGCCAAGCCAAGCTTCCAGCCCCTGATCCTACCGTACCATGCTTGTCTCTCTCTTCATGTGACTTACTGCAGAGGAGACGTGCTCACTCTTCTGTGCGTGCGTACGTCGGAGGGAGGTATTTGCATGACCTGTGCGTGGCGCGTGTATCTTGTGTTTCCTGATTATGTTTCGAGGTCTCTACCTACCTACAGTATACGGATGTGATTCTTGAATCCGTAGTACCTACCTATGTATATATGTATGTATTGCATTTTATTTTTTGGCCTCCTTCTGAGAATGTCGCACTAGGAAGGTAGGTGTAGCAGAAACAAACAACTTCAAAAACAAGAATATGAACAAAGAATCAAGGAAAACATATCCGTATGATGCAGTCAGCGGCCAAGGCACATTCATGATCTACAGCCACCTTCAGTTGCCTTGTTCAGATGCGGTTCCGTCCGGAAATCACACGCATACAGGGTACGCTGAGCCGAGCTCCATTCAAGAAGTTCAGACAACGGACCGATCAATAGGTAGTACACCGTGCCACAAGGCCATTTTGATCCCGATGGTCACCTATAATAGCAAATATCTTGTGATTACTTGGCCGGGTCCGGCGATCGCACAAGCACAGAGACCGGCGGACGTCTGAATCAATATGGCGGAGAGTATGAGTCTGGTCAGTTGCGAATACACTTAATTGGTTACTCATGGTGGCTTCCATGTACATATATCAAGTTATCAACGGAACATCAGTGATCACAAGCTGCAGTGGACAGCCACGGGAACAGCCGACTTCATCAGACGAGCAAGGGCGTTTGCAAAAGTATACATACATACATACAAATTACAAATCTGGCTTGCTTCTGTGTTATCGCCTTGTGCGTTTCTGCATGATATGTGATACCTACCTACAACACAATCCCTCAATATTGTACTCCGCCAGAAAACGCCCAAACGCCAGACAGACAAAAGACATTGTACACGAGACAACATAGACAAATGGCTTGTTCCAAGTTACCCAAAGACTCCTTCATCGCCTGCCGTTCGATGTGGCTGTTTTGGACGTAAAAAAAGGGTGCTTGAGCGCCTCGCTTGCCGTGATTCGCTTGTCGGGATTCAGGGCCAGACACTGCTCCAGCAAGTCGATGAAATGGTTGAGATGGCGTGCTTCTGCGTCATTCATCCCTGTTGAGGCGGCGTTGAGACGAGTGCGGAGATCGCGCGTTGGCTTGACGACGGCCATTGTTCTCACGGCGGTCTGGAGAAGTTGAAGTCCTGTCAGTTTTACTTGCATCGGTTGTGGACGTGCTACACGGGCGAAACATGATGATAAACAAGGGGAAATAAGGGAAAACTTGCTCAACACGGGGCATTCGACGTCAAAAGCCGACGATGGAGTACAAAGTGGCCAGCCAAGAACTAAAAAGCACCATTTGAGGTCCATTTCAGCGGTTGGCGCCGGCCTAAGCTGTGATCTCGCCACGCATCCTGCTCGATGAGCCCGCATGCTTGTCGCATGGTGCCCTCATGCTGTCGCATACTTGTCGCATGCTTTGCCGCGTGCTCGTGCATGACCGTATATGCAACCCCCGCGGGTTCGATGTCAAGCATCCGCCCCGTCACGTCTTAGCGGGATTGGCGCTGACGAAACTTGACAGGTATCCAACCCCACGATGCACGTTTCATCTACCCCTGGCTTCCCCACGACCAGGCTGCACTGCTCACCAAGCATCTTCCTTGAAGCCGTTCCTTGAAGCAATATGTCATGCAGTCATGGAGGTAACGGTATAATGGCGCAGCGCCGAGCAAACATGATAAACGTACTGACCCCCTGCATGTCTACCTGTGCGACGTCTTGGGTGCAAGACCATAGGGAACCAACGTCAAAGCGGTGGTTGGGGAGACTTGCGTCGTCTCTCGCGGCTTGCCCAACAAGAATGACTCAAAACCAGCCGAAGAAAAACCATAGCCACAATATGCAGCAAAGAACGCAGACAAGGCAAAAAGGCTAAAGCAAGGGCAAGAGCAAACGGAAACACATTTTCAAAGACAAATTGACATACCTTTCCCAAAACTTTGTCTCTCTCAACACTCACGAAGTGACCCTGCTCATCAAAATGCGCCACGGAGAGCTGGCCCCGTCGAAAAAGCTTGGGCGTGAATTTCCCGCGAATCTCCATGATAGCTTTGAGCATCTGATTGTTGCTGTCGCCGGCAAAGAGGATCTTCCCCGTATAGAGTTCATACAACGTACACCCGATAGACCACATGTCGACCCCGTAGTCGTACGGTATGCCGAGGATGATCTCGGGGGCTCGGTAGAATCGACTGACGAGATATGGTGTGATTTGCGTGTGTGCCGTGGCCGCATCGGATCGATCAATCGCCGTACCCAAGTCGCAAATCTTGAGCACGTTACGCTGTTCATTGACAAGGATGTTATCGGGCTTGAGATCTGCGTGGATGATGCTGCATTTGCGCATATGGGCCAGCGCGACAAAGGCTTGGTACGCATATGTTCGCGTAGCGGCGAGGTTAATGCCGACGTTGTTGCCAAATTTCCGCAGCACCTCGCGAAGGTTCATGCTTAGGTTCTCAAAGGCCATGCACAAATGGCCCTTGTGGTCGAAATGCCGCTCAAACTTTACAATGTGTTTCCGGTTTTCGAGATCGGCGGCATTAAGTTTTTGCAGAATCGCGATTTCCGTGTATCCTCCTTTGCGTAGCGCGTCGTTGTTTCGCATCATCTTGATGGCAACTATTTGCTTGGAAGAAATGTCAACTGCTCGAACAACCCCTGAAAACATGCCCCGTCCAAGAGTGGCTTGAATCTGGTAGCGACCATTGAGAACCTCACCGATTCTGATCTTGTAGTAGCCGTCTTTGTCGTCGCCTTCGAGGATGCCGCCTTTGTCGTCTACCTGCGCTCCCTCTGCGTCAGCTGCGGCGACTCCCCCCTCAACAGCCGCGCTGTGCTTGCTTGCATATTTGTCCACATCAATATCTTCGGCAAACATGTCAAACTCATCGTCATCTTCATCGGCGCCTTTGATGGCTACATCGGCAGCGGCGGAGGCGGTTGTGTTCGCGTTGTGTCCGTTTTGTTCCTTGCTTTCAATTGTCTCTGTTATGCTCTCACCATTCATGAGGACGCCATGGCCCTGTCTGAGCTCGTGCCGACGCTCATCTTCCTTCATATCTGCCGTCGGATCATAGTTGGCAGCCGAGGGACCGTCCTCATCGTCGGCGCCTTGGTCTTCGTTGTATGTGTTCATCAGGTCGTTATCTTTAAGTATGTGGAGTCCACCGGGAGACGGTCCTGGCGAGCGAGGCGACGCGTGGTCTGAAACGAGTTGAAAGGAGTTAATTCATCTTAGGATTTAGCCGTGATTAGTAATGGGAGAAATATGACATACCGGAGTGAGGTGTTCGTGGAGTTTCTCCATTGAATGAGGCCTTGTGAGAAGTGTCCGGCTGCGTCGAGGCCGGTGATGCCAATGTCATGCGGGCGACTTTGTCGCTGGCTGCACCCACAGCGTGAAGGAGCAGGGGAGTGGCAGAGCTAGTTTTTGCCAACAGCTCCTCCCGACGCCGTCGTCGACGTTCAATTTCTGCATCTTCGTCAATCTTTGGCGGCTCTTCATAGTCTGCTTCAGGTTCAGCCTCCTCCGGCTGCGGCCCCGATTGTCTGACGTGGTTATAGTGATTTCTGTCTTTGGCAGCATTTTTCTGTCGATCACCTAGAAAAGAGTCACGGGAATGGGAATTGTTTCCTACAAGCGAGCGATTGTGGGCATGTCTTGGCCCCGAGCGGTCATCATCATCGTACGGAAGCGTCTTGGCCTGATTGCGCTCTTCGTAGCGGCTCTCTCGCTTGCTTCGTGCCGCATCTGGCCTTCCGAATTGATTGCGCGCATATGGGGGAGAACGACTTCGAGAGTGAGCTCGTCTTTCATGGTGCCGCGTGGCGTCCCTTTCTGTATAGCGGCCGTGATCGCCACCATAGGAGCGGCCTGTGTCTTGTTCGCGATCCCCCCCATTCCGTCGCCGACCAGAGTGGCCAGAGTGGGAATGGGAGTTTTGTCGATCTATATCATCGTAGGATATGCGAGGTCTCCGATAATTGTCCCTGCAATCATCTTCGTAGCGGGGACGATTGTGCCTTGAGTCGCGGTCGCGTCCACGGCCATACGTGTCTTTCTCGTCGCGCGTGCGTTTATGACCGCGGGGCGAACGGCTCCGGCGGGAAGAGCTGCTGTACTTGGAGGCAGTATCGTGTTCCGGAGACGACTGTCTACTTCGGTTTCTATCCTGACGGTCAATACCATTTCCTGAATGGCGTGTGAGTGAAGTTGCCTTCAAATCCCCAAGTCCACCTTCAGTAATTTCGCCTTCATCCGAGCTGGATACCATCTCGTGCGTGCTAGATCCTGGAAAGGATCCTATCACGAAACAGAGAGAACCGGGTCAGCAGAAAGATCAGGAATGAAGACCAGCGCGCAAGTAGGAGAAAGAGTCCAACCAGATCAGCGTTGACTCGTCTGGGCCGTGGTCATTGGGTTGAGCAGGCGACTTTATCCCCTTTCGCTGGGCGTGAGCGATACCAAATATGAGCGGCCTTCGCTTTGAGGGGTAACGACAACAATCGCCAAAATAAGGACAGCGTTGGATGCTTGCAACTGCTTCAAGCGCGAATGAATGATGGGTAACACCGTGAGGAGGTTGTCTCGGTGGAGAACTTAGTGTTGCACGAACATTACATAAGCTCTTGCTGATTGAGTCGCCGTCAATTACCCCACTTTGATGTCGCAGCCGGGACCAGTTGACGTCGGTAATGATCTACATATCGCTTCACTCAGAGATGATCAAGCTGCTACTGTCTTTTGTCGTGTTTGCCTACTGTGTCCATTCTGCGGGATGATGAAGAAGGCAAAAGTGTTGGACGCCAAGCTTAGGGTTGGACTTGCGCAATGGGTGTCGCAGGTCGCAACTATGTACGGAGTACTACATACCTCATAATAGGTACCTCTGCGAGGCGCGACTTTGTAAAAGGTCCAGACACAGGAAGTACCGCAATCTATGGATGCATAACTTGGCTCGCACTGATTTTTCAGGTCAGATGTAAAACTTGATCAATTTCTTAGAAAGTACCGCAATAAATGAGGTATGCCTCGATTGTCTGCCACATCAGTTTTCTCCAAAGCACGCGATAGCGACAAGCTGCCCAGACATTGTCCAATACGCAAGCCATGTTATCTATGAATGATGCGACAAACCAGCTGTCGATGGAATTGACAAAAAAACTTCAAGTTACGATTGGGAAGACCGGTTCAAGAAGCGGAGGCCCTTAGCTGAGACTACATATACCGCTCTGAAAGGAAACGTAGTGAAATAAGCCACGCGTGGGATCAAGGGCAGAAGCAGACGAGGGAAAGGAACATGACGCACAAAAAGAGGGACCACAGACGAGTGAACATCAAATCGAATCCAAAAGCAACGCCTCGCGTGACAGCCGCATATCCTAATATCATGTACCACGACTCTGGCCTGTCTTTTATTTCTTGCCGCTCTTCTTAATCCCCTGAGATCCAGTGTTCAACGGACCCTTCTTGCCAGCGATTTGTTTGGCCAGTTCCTTTTTTTGCGCATCGGCTATAGAAAGACAATCACAACGGTTAGTCATGCCCGGTGTTTCGTTTAAGTTTGGGTTTATGCCCGGGGATTCGGATCCAACGAACCCTTCTTTCTCGCCTCCTGAGCTCTCAAGTCATCTTCGTCTGGACTTTGTCCTCGTCGATCGACGTTGTTCTTGTCTTTGGCCTTTTTCAAGGGCGCGGCGGTGCCGTCTGCCGTGCAAGAATGCGTTACTATTAAGACTTTCCTTCGTCCCGTTCGTTTTGTTCGTCGCATCTGAGGTTTGCACTAACTCTGTCTGTTCTGGCCGCCCATGCTGACGATGATTTTGATAGGATGCACAACGGTGTGAGAGGATATCGAGAGTATGGATTCTTCGCTGCGGGAGTTCTGTCTAGGTATGGCGGCGGCTCGGGTTACTGGGCTGGGTTCGTTGGCGTCGGTCGGGCATAGGAGAAAAAAAAAGCTACGGAAAAGCCCCTCCATATGTAACACGTGACTAGGAACGAGCGCGTACTATTCGCAGCTGTAGAAATGGAGCTTTCGATAACGAACTTGACACGCTTTTCCTTGACCTGCTCAGTGCTGTGCCACTGACCACTGTGGTTTGTGCTGAACATACCCCCATATACCCTGCGATAAATGCGATCGCAGAAACACGTATGAATTGCTTGTCAATTGTCTTGGTGAGAAGATCTCTCAAGGAAGGTACAGTCTTCAAGACTGTACTGGGTCATTCGCGCCACTTAGGTTGCAAATGGAAAGTAATGCAGCGAATGTTACCATGGAAAGAAGAAGGTTGCGGGCGACTGTAGTGCAGTTGCTTTTGAAGGACGATTCGACTCTCGAGAGATGGGTAGAGATGATATGGTGATTTGAAGATGGGATGGAAACTTAGCCTGTGCATGTACACCTTCACCAACTTCCAAGACGAAATACGAAAGAGAATACGCAAATTCCAAGTCATCGATCATGGTAATGGGGGCAATCGAGAGCTACTGTGACTCTGTGAGCAGCAATAATTTATAACAATTCTTCAATTTGTAACCACTGATCGATATTTCCTCCAACGCCTTAATGCTTGCACATATCAAGTCTTGTTATTCCTCCGAAGCTTATCATACATCTCCAACCTGTCGACTTTCGCCATGGTTTCATATTACACCCATACGGTGACGGGTCACGGGTGACCCATTTAGTACAACTGTAAAAACCATGGCATACATAGCATAATCATGCAGTCCTATATCCCATTTCCTACTGCTGGCAAACACTCGCAGGCTGGACCGAGACCTTAACACCATACTGTGCTGAACATTGTACGGTTTGTCCCTTCCACTCGCTGCAGCCGCCTTGGCTTGGTCGCGTGGGGCCTTGAGCGACGGAGATCATGCACATGCCAATTGACGTGACATCTTGTACATTTGTATTTCCGAAATAGGGAACAAAATGGTTCTCCACGTTGTTGAGCCATTTTCTATTGATTTGGTGCAGTGTGAGCCAAACTGAGTAGACAAATGGACAAGAGGTGACACCGTTTGTGTATATGTATACGCAGAAAGAACAGCTTACACTTGCACACAGCAGTACTCAACTGCCCTCTCTTCCAATGACTGACCCGGGGAGACGGCATTGAGTGGGCTGGCATAGGCACGGTATGCCTCGAGGGTAGAGAGGGCAAAGGTGCCGAGAACAGTGCTGAACTTCATCTTGTGTATGTTGAAAAATTGACGAGCTTGTTTCCTGAAAAAGTTGAAGTATTAAGGATGTAGTCGAGGTTGAGAGAATAAATTTATGCTTGCATTTGAGGGGGCTATCCGTGCTTTATATTGTACCAACTGAGAGTCAAACGCAGTCTCGGATACTACGGAACAAGAAGCCTACACTTGCATCTCCGGCCGGTCCAACAAACGATCGGGCGACACTTCTCGACTCTCGGGGTCTCGCGCTATTCTCGCCTCCGTTTCTTACAATTTATGCCGTACAGAGCAGAAACTTTAGGCAATTATCGTGTGCGATTTACAGCCGACATTCTATCAGTTGATAATGACATACATATCTACATACCTAACTCTACCTAGCTTGGTTGAGAAGCCTCACTTGTAAGTCGTAACTGTAAGTTGTCGCTCCGGAACCAGCGGCTGCTGCAGCTTGGAGGAGTTGAATCCTTCTTTTTAGCGTTTTCTGTGTACGGACTACAGTAGTACGGACTCTGTTGATGGTTACATACAGTGGCCCCAAGAAAATAACACGAAAATTTCCCCACTTTTCGTCGCGACGCTTCATTCACAAACCAACCCATCAACTTTGAGCAGCCATGGCTACGCGACCACGCCCTTGGAAGCCATTCAAAAAAAACACCTGACGGCACGCACCAGGAAGCGCGTCTTTTCAGCCTTCACAGCAGGCAAATCGACTAAGTAGATCGCTAGTGAAGAGGGTGTTCTCCTAAGCCTCGTTTCTGGCATTAAAAACGGTTCACTACCTACCCAAGATTGGGAGATCTCACCAAAAGGGCGAGGGCACCCGACCAAGCCAACAAAACACGATTTGCGAAACATAAATCGAGAGCTATTTACTACCACCAAAGGGCTTCAAGAAACATACGCCTCTCATATTTCTACGGACTCACGGAGAGAATCGCACGATACCTGTAGGCAAGGGGAGTCATGCATCGCTAAGCCGCACAACGCCCCATTTTTGAGAGAAGTGTCCAAAAAAGGTTCCAATCCGCGCTCAAGTGGTTTGACAAGCCTCTTGCCGCCTTGCGTAGGTAGTTTCGTCGCGTTTGATAGATAGATGGATGTGCTGTTGAGCGCGGCGATGGACAGACCCAGGACTCAAGTGGATTTGTCGCCTTGTCGGCCAGAATTGTACCTTTTGAACTTGTGATTATGTACAATAACTCGGGTTCTAAGCAGCGGAATGTTTTCATTCTAGGCTCGAAAGCAATCGAATTCAATTACGTACAAGCCAAGTAAAAGAAACCATGGCATGCCCTTATGTTTTGGGGGTGGAATTCGCTACGGAAATCAGGGTCCTCTCGTCGTCCTCCCGGGGGACCCGGATTCGAAGAGAGGCGGCGTCACAAGCGCGGTTTACTGTGATCACCTGAGGAATACATATGTACCTCCCAACCATGCTCGATAGTGGCACTATCTTTGTGCATGGTAACGCGCCGATTCACACAGCTATGTAGGTAGGTAATCGTTCGAGAATGCCTCGAGGAGCTAGGGGTGACTCCTCCGGAGGCTGGAATGTCCGCCATACAGCCCCGACCTGAATCCCATTGGGAACCTATGGACATGCTTGGAACAGCAAATCTTCAAGCGGGATCCGATCATCCGAACATGGCGCATATGAAGAGGTCCCAGGCCTCATTGGATCACCTTGACAAAATATTGAGACAAATGTTTGGGATGAATTGGAAATGACGCTTGTTAACGAGTCAACGACCTTATTATCGACAGCGTGCCTCGCCGTTTTCAGGCGGTGATAGATTTCCACGGTGGTATACAAGTTATTGATGCAGTCAGTTCCTTATTACTAACTTATTAAGCCTTCATACTTAATTACGCATTTCTTGCATTTTTAATGGCCAGATTGCGAAAAAGTGAAATAAATAGGTGCGGTGATCCAAAATGATCCAACTTGGCGTTGTACTCCGGTATGTAGCAGTTTACTTCTCCGCAGGAGTCCGCACCATCAAAAGTCCGCAACGTCGGCGCGCACGGACCCCCAGTACCCCGAGAGGCCGATACTGATATGTACCGTCAATGCACACGTGACTCTACAACTAGCCTTTCCACGAAACCTGCACACTTTCCTCTACACCGCCATCGCTGTCATCACCGCCGTTACCACCATCACAATGGGGTTCAACGAAGAGCACATTGAAGCGCTGCTGAAGGACCTCGCACCCTCACCGCCCCCACCATCGCCGTGGCAGGCGGAGGTTATCACCATTGATGATGACACTGAATCGGACTGCGACCTACAGCAGAAGGGGGTCCATCTGGAGGATATTGAGAAGATGAAGGTCGAAGAAGACGATTCTGACAGCGAAGACGAGGGCTCCCTCGGCCAGCCAGCCCTTCCACAAGAGCAGACTTTCGCCTCGCTCTGAGTGCTGGAGTCTTATCTACACGACTTCACCGTGCCGCTTGGTTTCGACGTCGCTCGGTCGAAGTAGTATGGCAAGATGTCTAGGCTGTACTTCCACTGCTGTCGTGGTCGTAAGCAAGATTGCCGGCGCGAGGCAGATTCACTGCGCCACACGATCAAGACCGAGTGCAGCTGGAAGGTGGCCGCAGTAGCTAGCGTCTGATTCTTCTGACTTAATCAGCCCCTTCGAACTCCGTCTCAGCCAGACGATGATTCATAATCACGGACCGAGAAATCCCATTGCCCTCATCGGACATCCCCAGCGCAGTCGAAAGAACCATGAAGCCTTGATGGCTGAGCTTTCCGACGCTGGCAACCCTGCGCGCGTCCTTAAACAGTTCATCAAGCGCGAGCATGGTGTCATCATGAAGAGCAAGGACATTTACAATCTCCTCTAGCGCCGTAGCCTTGCAGAAAGGAGAGTGATGAACCAAGCAGAGCGTGCCATCAAAGTCCTTGAAGACCATGGATTCACGCTCCAGCATGGCATTGCAGAGGATACCGGCCGCCTCAATTCAGTGAGCTGCGTGCATCGCGTGAATCGAAGGTGTTGTTGCTGCTGCGCCGTCGGCGGAGGTTGAAGGGGCTGCCGGGCGAAGTGAGGGTGTTGTTGCGCTGGTGGAGGAGAGAAGTGGTGATTCTTGAGGCGGCCGGTATCCTCTTCGATGTCATGCTGGAGCGTGAATCCGTGGTCTTCAAGGACTTTGATGGTACGCTCTGCTTGGTTCATCACTCTCCTTTCTGTAAGGCCACGGCGCCAGAGGAGATTGTAAATGTCCTTGCTCTTCATGATGACACCATGCTCGCGCTTGATGAACAGTTTAACGACGCGCGCAGAGGCGTAAAATGATGGTGTTGCTAGGTGAAGGCCGGAATAAAGTGAGCAGAATCACCACTTCTCCCCTCCACCAGCGCAACAACACCCTCACTTCGCCCGGCAGCCCCTTCAACCTCCGCCGACGACGCAGCAGCAACAACATGTTAACTTCGCCGCAATCACTAGTAGCTCGATTACCAAGCAAGTCGCATTCGGCTTGCTCCATATGTGACTGAGACACGCGGGCAAGGACTGCATTGTCCAGGCCTGCAAGGGGGCCTGGATCGCCATCGATCTTCGTTCCATCGTCAATTTCAAATGTCCAGCATGCCTGTTGGCCAAGGCACCTCAGCAGGTGCACCGTGACGAGTCTGATGACTCAGACTTGACACATTTCCTTTCCCGTGTTTTCTGGGACTTTATTGACCACAAGCCGGAAGGAAATGGCGGCAAGAACTACACCTTACACGCCATCGACGTCCACACCCGATTTCACTGGGTTTTACCAACAGTGAACAGGGCTAATGCGTTCAAGGCTGTTGCCGCTTGGAACACAGCAGTCGAGAACACTAGCGGGGGCTATAAGGTCCAATGTTTTCACACGGACAATGCGACAAAATTTCTGTCCGCCAAGTTTCGTGGTTTCTGCCAACAGCAAGGTATGATCTTGAGTACCGATGCTCCGTACGTCCCTGCTCATCAAGGCATTGTCGAGCGTGCCGGTCCACCACTATTGGTATGCAACGTCCTGAGTTGCTTTGGCCGTACGCGGTGAAGCACGCGGCCAAGATCACCAATCTTTTGCCCACTAAGGGCAACGTCGACGGCAGTTCACCTCAGGAGACTCTTTTTAAAATTTTGGGTCTTCGAAATACTGCGTCCATTCGACATCTTCGAACTTGGGGGTGTCTTGCGTACGTCCGAATTCCGGACGAGCGACGCGTTCGGGCCGAGAAGATGGCTCCTCACGCCAAGTCCGGCAGACTCGTTGGTATGGACGGTCCTAAATGCCGTTTATACGAGATTTGGCTTCCCGACGAGGAGCATATTATCAGGGCGCGTGATGTCAAGTTTGACGAAAGCGACTCTCCTGCTCCCCTTACCCTCTGCCGATAACATGTACATCACCGAGCTCGTCGGCCCATTCTTCGAGGAGGAGGGCTGCCGCATCATCGAGGTTCCTATCGCGGAGCTAATGTCTACTCGACCACCACCAGTACCGAAGCAACAGGGCGGCACCAGTCCGTCAACCGAGGATTCTACTGACAAATTTGTCACTTCCGAGGCGTCCAAGCCTCTTTCCTCCCCTTCATTGCCTCCTTCCCGTTATTTTTTTATCTCTCCGTCTTCTACTCCCTCTCAGCATTCTGATATCAATCTGAGTCGCATCCTTCGCAATGATTCCGTCTGACTGTCATTCCTGGATCCTTTCTTGACAGCGAGGCTTTTGGCAACGATCCTGACTCCCCCGAGGACGAAGACCCTTCTGCGCAACTCACTTAAGGTCCAATGTTTTCACACCGACAGCGCGACGGAGTTCCTGTGCGGCGGCTTTGTTTCTTGTCCAAGACATTTGCCTTGGCGTTTTGGCTATCCGTGAAAAGCAAAAGTGGACGCCGCTGCCGCACGCCAAAGTCTTGAGTTTATCAACCTTACGCCAACACTGAACAGGTCTCCTATGATTTGGATGACTAAGTTGCTTGAAGACTTTGTTGTGCGACAGCGGCGTCCACTTTTGCTTTTCACGCATAGCCAAAACGCCAAAGCGAATGTCTTGGACAAGAAACAAAGGGACTGCACTCGTCATATTGACTTGCAGTATAAGTGGATTGTAGAATAGACCAAGGAAGGCCATTTCCGACTTCAACAAATTGGAACCGACCAAATGATCGCGGGCGGCTTTACGATGGGACTCGGCCGCGTGAAGCACGTGGGATTTTCTTCGCCTTCTTCACATGGTGAAGGCAAAAGATTTCTCTTCTGCAGGCTAACTTGATTGGATACAACCTTTTTTGGAGGGTATATTTGCACTTGGAATGTACTTTCTTATTTTTTGACCCACTTTGTGTTTGGATTCTGGGGATATCCATTTTGCGATTGATACCTTGGTTGTCACTTTGACATACGTATACAGAACATTCGTTTAGGATCCTTCTCTTTTTCCCATATCATCTTCAGTCAGATGTTCAGCTGGGGGCGGTGTTGGATGTAGCAGCCTCAAATCTCAGGCATCACTTGTTCTCTTATTAGAGGCTGCCTAGCCTTCTCTGTTCTGCATAGGCAGTCAAGTTTTAGATTCAGATCCATCATCACATTCATTTGATCTATCATTCTGAGAACAGCGGTCACGACGCGGTCGAGCAGAATTTCTCACTCTTACAAGTTACAAGCCAACATTCATCAACATCAACTTGCCGCCAAAATCATCACTAACGATTGAAATCTCATCAAAGTAATTCATTAACTTCAACTTCATCATCATCATGTCTTTCAAGCCCTCTTCTGAGCTTCAAGCCAACACGCTCATTGTCCCCTACGGCACAGCCCTTAATGACGAGTAGGCAAATCCAAGGTGTTCTTTTGTGTCTGTGTATTGCTGTTTCTGTCACAGTGCCCAACGTGGTGTTGAGTGTGCGTAGATATATAGCTAATTAGGAGCCCAACATGCAACCATTCATGCCTTTATGTTGGGTGTTGCGGTTATACATCAATGGTGAAGCGACAGATCGCAGAATTTCGTGACGTTGTCTGGAGGGACTCCGAGGGAGTGAGTGGCAGCCGAGCTGCGCTAGCTATGTACCTAGTTCGGCGGGCATCGATCTTACGGCGAAGAATAGGGACATGTACCCGTATCGCAGCAGGTACTTGGCACCTGATGGTGTCCAACACATGAACTGATACAGCATCGTTCACATAGAATTCAGAAGTCGTCTGGCACATGTGCCAACATTGAACGATTCGAAGAATAATTTCCAGGGACTTGAGAAAAATCCGGGTGCACACGGCATCCGTGGTCAGGACCCCACGAGTCGGGACTTAACTGCTGCCGACGTAAAGTACCGGATTTCCCGACAGCCGGCCCAGCTAGGTACATGTAACATTACTGTAGGTACCTGTTGGCTCATCGCGCACACGCCAAGTCCCAACAGTTTACAGGATACAACAACAACAACGCTCTCATTCCAGAAACGTGTTGATTAGAAGCCATCTTTTTCCGCTACATCCTACATACATCTCAAGCAGAAGCATTACACCCATCTAGACTTGGCCCACGCAAGCAATCCAAACAACGCAAGCAATCAGACAACTCAGAACAATGTCAGGCACATCCACGTCCAAGTCACCAGCCGGTCTCCGCCATCGACGCTCCTCATCCTCAACGACGACGACCACCATCACGGAGTCAAAACCTGTTACCGGACTCACCTCCCCCACACTCACACCAGCTCAATCTCTCCCCAAGAAAGCAGCAAAAGCAAACTCCAGGCTTCTTCTCCTCTGGGACGACCTCCCCCCATGGCGTCGCGACAACGCGTTCATCCATTCCGGATACCGTGACATGCGCGCCTCCTATGTGCACGCCTTCCAGTCTCTGTTCTACCTACACAATGAGTCCGTCAATATCTGGTCTCACCTCGTCGGGGCGCTGGTGGCGGTTGCGTGTGCGGCATACGTGTATTACGTGATCCATCCGCGGTACGAGGAGGCCACGTCGTCGGACGTCTTTGTGTTTGCGTGCTTCTTTACGGGCGCGATTCTGTGTCTGGGCATGAGCGCGACGTACCACGCGCTGTCGGACCATAGCCAGACTGTGGCGAAGTGGGGGAATAAGCTGGACTACACGGGCATTGTGGCTTTGATTGTGGGCAGTTATGTGCCTCCGATGTACTATGGCTTCTTTTGCAGACCTGTGCTGATGTCGACGTATCTCTACTTGGTGAGCTGAAACTTGAAAGAGGTCCAACCCTGCATGAGCTGGGGGCATTGGCCTTTTTCCAATGGAAACGTTGTTGTTTTCTAATCAGGATGACTATTGTCTTGAGTGCCATACTGATTCTACTTGTACTAGATTTGTATGCTAGGAGCTGGATGCGGCGTCGTGTCTTGGGTTGAGCGCTTTCGCACTCCCAAGTGGCGGCCTTACCGAGCGAGCATGTTTATCGGGCTGGGCCTTTCTGGCGTCGTCCCAGTCATCCATGGTGTTACCATCTACGGATATTCGGGGCTCGAGCATCGCATGAGCATCAGCTTAGTGATCGCCCAAGGGGCCATGTATATCATTGGCGCTGTTTTATACGCTGTAAGTTGTCTTTGATGCGGTGAAGACGACTAGAAACGACTAGAGACGACCACTAATACAAAACGCGGGTAGATGCGCTGGCCGGAACGCAGCTCGCCAGGGTCGTTTGACATCTGGGGCAGCTCACACCAGATCTTCCACATGTTTGTTCTGCTAGCTGCTGCGACGCATTTTTACGGCATGGCCAAGGCATTTGACAACCACCATGGTCTGGGCCACGCGCAGTGTGTGTCTTTGGAATGAAGAGGCTGTACAAACCGCGGTCCGTAAGGATTGCCTCCTTCTCTGCCAGTCAGCGGTTTGATCCCCATATCATCAGCCGGGAGCGTTGTCCAAGCCGAGGTCCATGATCCTCACCAGACCACTCGCTGTGGCTGCGGCTGCCCAACATCCAAATTGCAGATTTGGATTCCACTCGACGGTCGTGACCCTTGAGAGAGGCTCATACACGATGCCTCGTGTCGGATCCATGATACCAGCCGCCTCGTCGTCATCATCGTCATCTTCGTTGTCGTTGTTGTCGTCGTCAGCACCATGACCCGGACCAGTATGGGATTTGCTCGGCCTCTTTTGCTTCTTGGCGGGCTGCGATTTCACCTCACCCTTGGGCTTTCGACCCTTTTCCATAGCAAAACCGTGGAGAAACCTAGAGGCACCTCGTTCAGAGGCAGGAGACCCCCGAGGGAACAGTTTCTTAGATCGGTGCTCATGGTTGAAGAGTCGGAGGCGTTCGCTTGGTCCGCGTCGCCTGTTGAACAACTCGACCTGTGGGTTGAGGGACCAGAGCGATCCGTCAGTCGAGCCTACCAGCAAGAAAGGATGGGTCCGTCCAACAGCCAGGCTGGAGTTGTAGCTTTCGCCGACAAAGACTCGTCGCGCGACGGGGAAGAAGCGCTGGTGCATAAAGGACACCATGGTGTTGAGTGCGTTGGCAGACGGATACACGGAGTAGAAGCCCTGTAGATGATGGCTGTAGCTCAACATGTTGGGTTGCCAGCTCACCGCATTGGTCTGCACCTCTGTGGTCTCGACAGTGGGACGACTCAGGTCTACCAGCTTGGACACGCCCCCGACTGGGGTAGAGGCTACAAGAAAGGGGTGCGCGGGAGATGCGGTGGCCAGGTCAACCACGAGGCTGTGATGGACGGGATGTCGCGAGATGAGGAAGCACGGGTCGAGCGACCACAAGGCAATGGAGCCGTCAGAATAGCCAATGACGAGTCTGTTGAACGTAGCCCATGCCATGGCTGTTGCCTTGACGTTGTCTTCGTCCTGAAGCATGAGCGTTGCTTCGGGTTGAACGACGTACTCTGTTACTTGTTAGCACGTGGCGTAGGCCAATGCCACGTAGGGCGCAGGAGGAGGTAGATGAATGTAGTTAAACACACACACACATATACATGAGATGAAATAAAAAAGCTTACCAAATATTGAATCATGTTGTTGGCCATCCTGTCCATTTTGCCCATCCGGCTGGCCCTGCTGATCATGATCCGCTACAACGCACACCCTCCCATCCCCACACAACACCGCCATATACCGCGTCGTCGCGTCCGACACAGGACACCATCTCACGCGATTAATACGGCCAAAATCCATACAAATCGTCCGCCGGAGCCTCGCAGCCCGCGATGAAGGCCGCAGCACCCCATCCATCTCTACTCCATCCATCGCCCACACCTGCACAGTCCCATGGCGCTGAAAATCCGGCCGCTGGTGCTCCGACTCGTAAGGGTAACTCTCCTGGTCTGTATGCGGTAGCACAGCCAGTGCCAGTAGCTGCGTACAGTCTGGATCCTGGCGCGGACACCAATCCATGCCGGTGACTATACCTCCTGCGTCGAGCATCCACCCCATTGGAAGCTTCTCTTCAGAGGGATCCTCGTGGTACGGCAGCCATGATTGCGTAAGGGAGAAGGTATCTCCGGGATACATGGTCCATTCGTGGTGCTGCTCGTGGGTATGCGCGTCCGGAGGGCCCATGACGAGTCGAATTCCTAGTCTGGGCTGCTGGTATGGGGTTCTGGCGTCTCCGTGTAAGGCTACATAGCTACCTGGGTGGCGGTGTTCTTGACGAAAGGCGCGCCTAGTCTGTTGTAGTGGCGCTGAAGGGGGGTTATGAGGGCCTTGATCGTCTTCCTCAAGAGGCGTGATGTATTTTGGCGGCAAGACGGTCCAGGGGATCCATTGGCGCTGCAGGGCTTGCAGGCGGCGGATGTTTTCGATGTCAGGGCCATACCATGTCGTGAGAAGGCTTTGGCCGCGCGTGGCTCGGTCATAGGGGCCCGTGTAGCCTTTGAGTTGCGTGTCTGTTGTTACGGACTCGACGTCCCGGTATGTGCCTGCCGGGGTGGGCTTACCGGCTGCGGCGGCCGCTGGAGCCTTCTTCTTGGGGCGGCCGCTGGGTGGTTGGGGGGGCGAGGCCGCTTCATCTTGTTCTTGTTCTTGGTCGGAACTTGGGGCTGGATCGGGAGCTGTGAAGGAGGGAGAACGGCGCCGACGCGATGGAGGGGATTGGGGTGGTGAGGCGTTTGGGGAGGGGGAGCTGCTTTGATAGGTGTGGGTTTGGGGGGGAGGTTTGCGGGAGCGCGTGGAGGTGCGGGTTTTTTTCATGGGTAGTCTTTGCTGTGGGTGATGTTTCGAATAGTTGAGAGTGGAAGCAAGTGTTGATACTAGTGTATGACTGTGCGGTGTAGAGCGTGGAGATGATGGTGATGGAGATGCGATGCGAGGTGATGGCGATATTGTTGATGGTGTTGGTGACTCCGAACTCGTGAGATGAGACAAGATGAGAGTGAGACGTGAGAGGTGGATTTTTCAAAGTGGGGCGTGCCGTTCAAAACTTCGATATGTATCGTTGGTTTTGTTCCGCCGGCAACACCGTCCGGCCGCCGGCGTCTACTAATAATGAGTGCTGATTTGGGCACGATCTTTCAAGTTTCACAGTCTTCCGGAATATTTTACTGAGTCGCGCTCAAAGAAAAGCTCGGGGCTGGTATAGAACCTGATCAGATCGGTAAGCGTCGACGCCATCTACGGAGTATGTACATATCGAAATTGCACAACAAAGTTTCCCACACTCCCTACGCTTACCGGTGCTGGTACTCTCGATTGACTTGACTTGATGTTACGATTCAAATGGGAATGTCGCCCTACAATCCCTAGCTATAATTTGGAAGATAAGCTCAGCTTTATCTTAATCCGGCACGACCATTCGGCATTCGCACAGCCAAAATCACAGCCACTGGTACCGTTGCGAATCCGAGACTAAGTTTCTTCGCTCCCGTGACTCGTCCGTGTTATTTGCGGCGGCAAGCACATTGCCATCGGAGCGGCCAACAATCCGGCACAGCGAACAATGTGAGTTGCTTACCTCCCATGTGCGCTTCTGTACAACATATTGTTTGAAAGATTTTTTGAAAGATTTTTCCATTCTCGATGTAAGAGTAACCAGCCAACACCCCGCTCTCCCACCCAATCCCTGCCTCGTTGGCGCCGACTCTTTCCTCCCCGTATTTACGGAGTAGGTACCTACATAGGTACCTATGTATGTACTCCATATTGCCCCGGTATATACCTACATGTAATGTAGCATCGTTCTTTGTCGTTGGCCTCATATTCTGCTTGCTCTGGCAGGCAAGGATCATCTTGATCGTTCTGTCCACGATGAGACTCATTCGATGCCTTTCCAGTGTGTTTGGTGGCCAGCACGAGTGGGAAGATGAGGAGAAGTGGCTTCAAAGGGGCGTTATGGCGATGGCTTGCCGCGGAGTATTTAACCGGATTTCTGATACAATACATAGGTTTTGCTTCTTGACCGACTCTGAATCCTGATGGACATTGACGTTTAATGATGATTCTTGACGCTTTGATCATTAATTGACTTGTGCGACGTTTGCAATTCTTGTCTCTCGACTCTTCTACTCCGTACATGACTCTTGGCAACATTCCTCGAGTCCTGGACACCAACTCCTCGCGTCTCCGCTTCGGGTACGTTGAGGCCCGAGGGAGGGTTGACAACTTGACGTGGATCTCGACGTGGGAAGCTTCACTACCGACCTACATAGGTACATACTTACCTCCTGGTAATCAAGGTAAAGACCCGGTCGCTGAAGCTCGGATGAGGACTTCTTGATGGCTTGGACTTCACTACTGAACCAATCTCATTATTGCGTTACCCGCCAGTCTGCTGCCACACCAATACCATGCATGCCACTACTCTGAGCGACGATGTCGTTCTCCGGCCGCTGCAACCGATGTGAGCATCCGATGACTCTTTGAGAATATGCAGCCCGGGCTCACCTTTTCAGCGAACTCGTCAGCTCTAGCCGGCATCACATGGGCCTTTACCTCTCGGTCGTGCTTTCGTGTCGCTACACATCACCAGTGTCGGCGTTATCTTCATCGGCAGAGGTAACGCCATCAACACCATCGTCACCATCAACACCAACTTCAGTATCGCCACGGCCAACACCCCACATCACCCCTTCCCTCCTCTACGCCGCCCTCAAACGTCTCATCCTCGCCCAGCCTATGCTCCATGTCGGCATCCTCGACCAACACACCAACGCGGCCCGCTTCTGCCACATCCCGCACCTGGACCTCACGCACCACGTCTCCTTCTCAACCCTACACTGCAACTCAGAGCAAGAGTACGACGAGGCCATTTCGGCGCTTCACGCTCAGCACCATGACCAACGCTTCCTGGACGTGGCGCAACGGCCGGCATGGCGCATCGAGGTGGTAGAAGCACAAGGAGACGCAGCCCAGGCGTTTTCCTGCAAAGGCATCCGGGCGCAGGACGTGGTATTTGCGTATCATCATGCGCTGCTAGACGGCACAAGCGGGCGCATGTTCCACGAGGATTTACTGCGTCAGCTAAACCGGCTACTATGTGAACATGACGAGGCCGCCGAACACAACGACTTGTCTTCCGCCGCTGCCCTTCGAAGCATTCCCTTGCCGCCGGCTGGCTTACCCGCCCTGCAGGCGCTGATTCCGGCATCGCTGTCGCCCATTTTTGTCGTTACATCTTTGTGGACGGAGTTGGCACCTGCGATGCTGTGCTCTCGGCCGCCGCCGCCATGGCATGCCGCGCTGATTGATCTCGCTCGGCCGTATGTCACTCGCACGATTCCCGTGAGTGTCCCGCGCGGACTGCTGGATCGTCTTCTTACTGCGTGCCGAAGTCACGGAACGTCGCTGACTGGGCTGGTTCATGTCCTGACTCTTGTGTCCCTGACTGCCCGGTTACCTGCTCGAGAGGCTATGTTATTTTGCGCCGCCACGCCGATTAGTCTGCGGCCGTATTTGCCACGGGATCTTCATCTTGAGGATATGTTGTCTGTGCTGGTGACCACGCACTTGTACGACTTTGCGGCGCCAGAAATTACGCTTTTACGTAGCCAGCTCGGTGCATTGCCGTCGTCTTCGTCGTCCAAGGCTCTCACCTCCCTGATGTGGTCCCTTGCGCACGATCTGAAAACTCATCTCACTACACGTACAAGTACACTCCCCAGAAACGACCTCACTGCTCTACTGAGGTTTGTGCCTGATTGGTTTGCGTACTTTCGGAAAAAAGATGGGCAACCCCGCCGTGAGTCGTGGGAGCTGAGTAACATCGGTGTTTTGGACCTGAGTTCTGGTTCTGGTTTCGGTACTGGTGCTGATACTGGATCTGTTTCATCGCCGCAACAAAAACAGCAGGAACAAGACGATGATGCTGCTTCTCCATCACCACAACAACATGCTCCTCCATCACCGCGCCATCAAGACAACAGTGCTACCCATAACGCCCCCGCACTCACCATATCCAGAGCCTACTTCACCAACGGCGCCATGCCCGTCGGCCCGCCTTTTGGCCTAGGCCTGGCGAGTGTTCCCGGCGGTCCTTTGACGATCGGCTTGTCGTGGCAGGAGGGAGTTGTGCCGGCGAGCCTGATGCGCGGGCTGGCGGACGATTTGGAGGGGTATGTGCGTTGTTTTGATGAGACGGGGTTCTTTTGTGCATAGACCGGTCACTGTTCACCGTAGGGACTGCGTTGTGACTTGTGTGAGTCGGAAATCATGCTGTTGATGCTACTGTCGATAATTTCGTGTGTATCACGTTTCTTCGTCGTTGTGTACACTACTTTCAGAATTAATGCGTCTTGACTCTTGGAACAAATTTAACCCAGGACAGCACATCTAAGATAGCGCAATATGAACGCCGTCCCGTGCCAAGAAATCTAACAGAACCGGTGAGCTCTACAGCTCGTCGCCTAGAGATAGGAGGACCGAGGCGTCTGTGTCTCATCAACGTCCTCGTTACGTTACTGCCTCCACACATGTGCATCGACTAGGGATACCGTATAGGAACAATGCGCGTATATATAAAAAGAAACCGCTGCTCGGGTGCTAGGGCATGCTAGATGGACTGTATTCAACTTCCTTATCAACCAGGCTCATACAAAACAGAGCAAACACTGATCTACATGTATATATAAAAACGAAAATACCGGAAATGCCAACACGGGTCGTCTACGAGACAGAAACTCGCATGTTACATGTACCTCGCCATCATCACAGGCTCGAGAACCAACGCTATCATCACAGACTCCGAAACAAGACATATCTGCAAGACAAATCTCACACAGCAGCTCTATCCAGCCTCTAGGATCACAATCGCACAACAACGCACAACACACGTCTATGCATGCCTGGCAGGGTCATGGAAGGGATTAGGACCAGCGCCATTATCGTGTGTCTGCTCAATAAGCGGCGCGCGGACATCCTGAGCGCGCTGCTTCATGGTAGCCGCACGGGCCAGAGCCGTGGCTTCGACCTTCTTGGCGATTTGCTTGTTCTGCTTGCGCTCCTGACAGCACGCAAAGATGATGTAGCCGAGGCCGAGAACGATGAAGGAGCCAAAGATGACGGCAATGACAATGCCGCCCGTGTCGAGAGAGTTGTGGGCCTGCATGCAGACATCCTGGTGGTTGCTGTCCATGGTGCAGATGTAGCCGTGGAGACAGTCGCTTGTCGTGACGGGGACGTGATGGCATTCTTGGGACTTGAGGTGGCCGTCAACGACCTGGTTGTTGCAGGTCAAGGTGGAGGTGGTGCCGGTCTTGAAGCAAGCCTCGCCGAACTTGTTGCTGTTGCCTGTGGGCGCGGGCGTGGGCGCTGGCGAGGCCGTGTCTCGGGGCATGACCTGTCCTGGGAGTGTGGGCGACGGTGCTGAGGGTTTGTTGGCCGGCTGCCGTATCTTTAAGTCCTGGACTTGCGCCTCCATGATGCTGCAGCGGCGGATGACGCTCTCGGCCTGCAGGTCGGCTTGATAGGCAGGGCAGCCGGCCATGACGAAGCAATCGCGCAGATCGGACTGGTCGAAGCGGGAGAGCGCAGCGAAGCAGTGTTCGACGATCATGGCGTCGCCGCAGTCGGTGGAGGCGGCGAGGACGTGGCCATGCGTCGAGATGCATTCGTGCCGGGGCATGGCCGCGACACTGCCTGCGAGGAGAAGCACGCTCAGGTGGTGAGAGGATCGCATGGCTGGCTTGGCGTGGTGTTGAGACGAAGAACAAGAGAAGCGGCTCCTGAGAGCCAAGGTCCCGGGGGATGTTGAAGGTCTGGTAATGAAATTGGCACGCCAGAAGCGAAAGAATCCAACTGGCAGCGAATCGACGAGCAAACAGAAGCCAGAAGCCAAAATCCAATTAAATCAGCCGTAGCAATAGGTCGTCGATTGTAGTCTGTAGATCAGACAGGCAATATGGAGCACAAAAAAAGTGGTAAAGTACAGAGCTAAGGAGTCGGGAGCGGGAGTTAGCGGGCGTGAAGGAGGGAAAGGGGAAAAGAGTCCTTTGGATATCAGACCAGTGAGGCACGGGCCACTCGGCTTCAGCTTGGCAGTTGCAACTTGCGCGTTTTTGGGCCCCACCTGGCGGCAGCAGGCGAGTAGGAACGCTGACAGCTGCAGAGCCACGCAACGCGAATCAGCACTGTGAAACCAACTGCAGAGTCCAGACTGCATCCGATATCCAACAACATCTGTGCCTCCTGTTCTGTGATCCTGTGCGGCGTTGCCTCTTGTGCCATGTGTATCCTGTTACACCATTCGTCGAAATGCAGATGGCCTGGTTCGGGACATGCATTGAGACGCGACGCCGCTCGACAGACACGTTGGACGTCTCCTCGTCCGCCCTGGACCCTGAAGCCGTACATATGTACTGTGTACATATACAGAGAACATACTGTGTACTTGACAACACAGGCACACCGTCGAAGTCGGAAGCACTCATGAACGTGATACATACCTAGGTATGCAAAAACTTCTTGATTAAGCCCTCGTTCATTCAAGACGATGGTCCGGCAACTCTTATCGAAATAGGTACGGCCCTGGACATATCGCCAAAGTCCAGCCTGTTCTCATGACTCATGACTTGCAAGTTGCAAGTTGCAGCACAAAAGCCTTCAAGACCCTCTTCGCTACATGTTAGAACCCTGTGCATCCCATCGTATTTCGTCACCGCCCTTTATTGACGACTGGCGCAACAAGCTTGTTGGTAAGTCGGCAACAACGACGCCGTTTAGGTATGCAGTCTTTCTTCATCATGGTCTTGCTGTGGAGCTGGCGTGCGGCTGTGGCTGTACATTCATCTGGTTGCAAGGCTCGAGTACTTTCTTAAGGACAAGCAACCGGCAGATCATCGAATCATGGCGCCTACCAGGTTCCCGCGCCTGAACTGTTTCGAGATCGTTTCTCCTACAGGCTTATTAATGTGTATGTATACGTATTCGCACGGATGGGCTTGTAACGCATATCTAATTCGATTGACAATAACATGGGTTGGTTTGGAAAAAGAGCCCCGGGGGAGAGAGGGAGCGATGGTGTTGAAGTTACAAGCATGATGTGGTTCAAGGCTATCAGCTCGCCAAAGGCTTCATCTCCCAATCTAGCGGCGAGTCGTAATATGCTGTTTCTCGACCGCACATACATACATATTGACTTGACTATCCCGTGTTGTTGAAATGTTGCCAGACCCGGCGACAGCCGAGCCGTTACAACTTGCAAGTCCTGATTTATTACCCCGCCATGACAAAACTGCGGGGCACTTCACCAGCTCTATGATCCATCATCCATCCTTCTTCCCCTCTACATATTTCTGATCAGCTTCACCACCATTGATACATCGCGATTCGCGGAAGACTTCTCCGACCCTGCCAGCAAATAAAACATTCAATTCGCCGAATTCATCTCTCCGCAAGTCGTGCTCTGCGCCTCAAGAATCCTCCGAGCCCCAAGAGACCTCGGGTCTCCCCAAACATCACAATGTTCAAAAAAGAGCAAGTACCACCTCGACGCATCCCCCGACTGCCAAAAACCCCATAAACTGACTGACCTGCTATCCGGCTCACAGAATATCTCCCTCCCCAAAGCAAAAGCTTAAATCCTCCGTTCAGCGATCCCTCCGCCAATCCTTCCTCAACAGCTACCCCCTCCTCACCCCGCACATGGACGAGATCCTCCCCAAGAAAGCCTCCCTCTCGAGCATGAAGCTCCCCGACCGCAACACGCTCTACGTGCTCGAATCAGAACCTATCTTCTACCAATTAGATGGCTCATCAGGTCCTCTCGTCCCGCACCTGAAGCTCGTGCATCGCTTCCCGCAGGGCTTCCCGACGATTCGAATCGATAGGGGCGCCATCCGATTTGTTCTCTCGGGCGCAACCCTGATGGCGCCCGGGCTGACCTCCAAGGGGGGTAGACTGCCTATGGATGGCGCGGATAAGGAGCTCATTGAGGGGAAGGAGATGGAGCAGCGGGCCGATGGGGAGGGGAGATGGAGCAGGGAGCTGCGCAAGGGGGAGACGGTGGTGATTCTGGCGGAGGGAAAAGAGGAGGCGTGTGCGGTTGGGACTTTGGTGACTGGGACGGAGGAGGTTAAGGAGAAGGGGAAGGGGCCGGTTTTAGAGGATGCGCATTTCTTGGGAGATGGGCTGTGGAATATTGCGACGGAGTGATGTGTGTTCACCGGGGGAGCGGAAATGCCGGGCATGAGGGTACATAACATATATGCAGAGCGGAACGAAGACGAAATGAGGACGGGTTGGGAACCACTGGATGGTACTTGAGGTTTTTCCCTATTAATCATGATATCTTGATGTATGGACTAAGAGTTGTGACTAGGGACCGGGGAATGAATATGCCATGAATGCTTAAAAAAAACCCCCCCAAAGTGAGAGTCCGCCAAACTAGGAAGCAGACAAAGTATGCAGACATCTCATATTCCAAGATCAAATTGGCTTCGCTCTTCTGTGCTGCATCCACCATGAGGAAACGGCCATACCGTTGGCTTACTTCCTTCCTATTGCTACGCAAAAGGAGGCGAAATTTAAAATCCAAGGGGGGATGGGATGATGGTGAAATGATAAAAAGACAAAGACGCATCACTTCCTCAGGGCAGCTTTCGCAGCCATGGCCTCTTCACAACGCTTATAATGCACCAACAAGGCCTTCTCACCAACCTCCTGCTTATGCCTCGCAATAAACTCGACCACACGATCCAAATCGAACAAGCCCTCTGCATTCTTCAACCCCATATGCGGCTGCAGCACCCCATATGTCTCATCTCCCTCGAGAATCACCTTCTTCAAGGCCTTGACCTGGCACGCCCTGAACAGATAGGCATCTGCATCACTAAGGCCTACCTGAGGGAGAGGGACTGTCGCCGGGTGCGGAATCATTCCCTTGATGAGGTCTCTGAAGATGAGGTCTTCCTGGCCCTTGAGGAGAGCCTCTTTGCGACGTGAGTGATACTCGTGGGAGACGTGGAACCGAGAGAGAGCTGCGTTGGTGACTTCGTGTCTGGAGGTGCGTTTTTGGAGATAGCGGCCCTGACGACGGCACTCGGGGACGAAGTCGTTCATCCAGCGATTGAATGCGGGTCGTGATTTCAGTCGGCGCCGTTCATCGCCTTTGAGGGGTGTCTGGACGTCAAGTGGAGCGGCGGTTGTCGTTTGCTCGTTCGCTGGGGAGACATGCTCATTGTTGAGATCGGCTTTGAGGTCGGCTTTATTCATGTCGGAGCCTGCCCAGAACATGGGACATTGTGCCACGTATTCGTACATGTCGCGGAGAGAGGCAAAGGGGGATTCCCAGGCGTTGTGGATGGGGAGACCGAGGAAGCAAAGGACTTCGGAGGGGTTGCATGTGAGAAAGACCTTGGATTTGCGCTTGTTGAGAAATTCCAGTTCAGGGATTCGTATCCAGAGGGCTTTTTCGTCGATTGTGAGGCCGTAGGGGCGGATGACGGAGCCAAGGATGCTCCATATATCGCCGTGGGCGTGCTTCAGTAGCATCCATTCGAGGGCTTGAAGGGTCTGGCAGATGTGGACATCTACTTGAATGTGTCTTCGCTCTGATGGCTCCTGTTGTCCTGCACTGTCATGGTCGTTTAGTTCCTCTGGCCAGGGGATCGCCAAGTTGCATTCGCAAACTGATCCACGCGTGATGACGTCGGTCGCGCCGAGTAGTTGGGCTATGGCTTGTATTTGGTCCTGGTTGTCGGCATCGCGTCTTGGCCACGCGACTAGAATGTCGACGTCTCCAAAATCCGACTTGGCGGGGCCGTCGATTGGAGATGCCACGCAGATGTAGTGATCTCGTAGAATCCGGTGACATTGGGCTTTGACTTGCTCGTATATGGCTCTGGGCATTCGCGGTGTGTGTAGCGGTTTGCCGTCGCTGCGCGAAGTAAAAGCAGAGCCGCCCATCGGAGTGACTCGTGCGCCGAGTGATGGACGACTTGTATCCTTTTCACTTCCCCTCTCTCTCTTTCTTTTCTTCGTCTACAAGAGTTGAGTCCTTTTTCGTCGTTGACCGGTTTGCTGAATAGCTTGGATTCACAAGTAAGCGGGCAGCAGTGCAGACATCTATCTATCCGGTGGAGCGAACAGCTGCACAACACGACAAACACAAACACCTGTCAATACGACGGTAGCAGTGGATGTTCTCATGGACCAACGAGAGAGACGTCCTTGAATAGGGCATGTCAAGTCAAGACTCAACTGGCATTTTGTATTTATACAGCAAGGGTAGTACATACACACTCTACGGAGTACATACGCACATGCGAATAGAAAGTGATCAAACCGTGCGAGGGTGAAAATTGAGCTCTTTCCTTTCCTGGGCTCCTCGTGGACGTGGACCCCAGTCTAACCTAATTTAGACGTAAGGAGGAGACCGACCTTTGGGCCAACCCACGACTTCATCTTTGGAAGTTGGCCACCATTTCATCCAAAATCCAACTCAGCTCCGCATTGGCCCTCACGTTCTTGAGGAATACATCACTGCAATGCGTCACCTTGGGAGCGATCCAAGCTGGTGCTTCTGGCGTCGACTGCAACGGACCGCCAGGCCGTCTGTCGGCCAATAGTGGTTGATCGCCATGGATCGAACTCTCGGCCCACCCACATGACGCGCTCCGTCTTGCCAACACCCCATCCGCTTGTCTTCTTGTTGATCATGTCGCCATTTTGGCCAGCGTCAAGTCCATACGTGTTATTTCCCTCGCGCGGAACACATGCCACCACTCGAATCTAGTCGTGAAGAATGGGGATCAGAAACTCAGTTCGAAATATTGGATGATCCTTCTTTGGTATTCAATGTGCAAACTTGCGGCTCGTTGCAGAGAAGCCACATCCATTATCGCTCGCCCTCCCGATTATCAACGGAGGTGTCGTAAAACATCATATCGGGTTTTGGGGATTATCATAGTTGAAGCATTCCACGGAGTAGTTGCCTTGGTTCTGCCAGTAAGGGTAGGAGTTGCAGTCTACATGGCAATGTATTGTAAGCAAAGACTCAAACACTTCGTTTTCTCCCCGAATACTTCATGGATCGTGAGGCCGATACAGGTGTCGTTCTACTTACTAATATTAGGAATCAGCATCTCGTTAGACCACCTGGCGTAGCCATGAAGAGCCTTATCTAGGCCGACACCTTCCGGTCCAGGAAAATGAGTGTGAGACTTGCTCTTGTTTTGCCTCGAGGAACACATTCTGCGAACAAAGTAACGGCGTTAGCAATCAGAACGGAACGAAGGAGTCAGGACATGACTAGGCCGCCGCCGGATAGAGGAAGATAACTCTCGGTGACATGTTGAGAAATTTCAATCAGAATCAAGCCTCTCGGTGACATGTTGAGAAATTTCAATCAGAATCAAGCTTACCTCAATGCAGTCGCAAAAGGCGTAAAACGCATTATGCCAACTTGACTTGACGAAAGGCTTTGCCAATAGCCAACACTCATTTTCACCGCCTCACTAAAGTCACTGTTGGCGATATCCTCGAGGCCGTCGGCCGAACTGTTTCTTCAGATCCTTTCCGGCCTGGGCGGCACCACTGGCAAATACATTTTCAATGTGCGCGATGGCCGTTTTGAGGCCACTTCAGCACTTCTTGGGCATACCGGCCTTGGTCGGCTCAAAGTTCTGCCAGAAATCGGAGATGGCTTCTACGACGGCGCTCGAGCAGTGGTATGCCCAGAACGTTCCCAGGGCAAGACGCTGAACCCAAGCAGACAAGGCATCGGCGTAACTGTACCTGGTCAAAACCCAGCGGGGGGGGGCCTTGTCAGGTGACGAGGTACGTTTCTAGTCGAAAGGAAGCACGACATTATTGGCAAAATAGACGATATCCTGAATCGCGTTGTCGAGGGTCAGATGCTCATGCTGCAAATTGGTCGTGGTCAGATTCTGGAACGGCGAGTTTTGAACTTTCTCCGTAGTGTCGATGTTCCAGCGTGACGACGGCGGCCTTGTTCGTTTTGGCAAATACGAATGATTGGGTTGTACATTGCCTACGTAGCCGTCCCAGCCGTCTCTCTCGTCTGGGGCTCTCAGGATAACTGGTGCACCCGGGCCAGCCCACCATTCTGCATTGTACCAGTATCGTTGAGAAAACGTTCTCAGGTGCGGGTTCTTGTGATTCGGCAGCTGCTGAAAAGTCCCGTTCTGGATCTCGCCTTGGGCTCATGCGACGACCAATTAGAGTGAGACCGCAAGGCGATCAGAATCAGATGACGGGAGTCATGGGTCAATTTGAAGGATACACAAGTGTGGGAAGGAAGGTTGTTTCTCGGTTTCTAAATTTGTCTGGGGTGTGGCTTCACTTCAACATATTTATCCGAGGTTTCAACAATACCTGTTCTACTCCGTATATGTCACGATGCTATGAGCCAGGGCCCAGGCCAGTCTATAAGAAGACGACGATATACCCTCCGTCTTTAGATGATATACCCTCCGTCTTTAGATGATATACCCTCCGTCTTCCCGAAGAAGCCGGGATTTCACAACGGATGAGACATCTTTAGCTAGGTACAATATGATTATGTGAACTTTACTATTACTCCGTAACAAGCCAGCAAGTTCATCCGTAATTCCGTTATGTATGTTAACGGGGGGACTGAGTCAGTCGCCCACGAGATAAAGTTCCAACGAATCCGGGATGCCAGAGCAGAATGTATGTAGGTATAAGAAACCTCTCGCTCTTTCGTAGACTACAGAGACCTTCTCCTCTCCCACAACGTCAACACTCTTGCGCTCCAACGAACCATCGAAATTCGAACCTTCGAACGAAACCATCGAATCGTTCTTTCTCTCAATACTACCTATAGTATATACCACCATGCGCGCCTTCAGTCTTCTGGCTTTCCTCCTGCCCCTCGTGGCTGCCAATGAACACAGACAGTGTTACTGCATGTCGTGGTCCAATTACGATCAAGGATGGATCCATGACGAGGATCTCACCCACTACACCTGTGCCAAAGATTATTATGACATTGTATGATTGATCGCCACAGAAAACTATCCCCGAGCAAAACATAGAAGATTTGCTGACTATGACTTTTCACTTTCTTTCTTTCTTTCTACTAGGCTAAATGGGACGATGGCTTGAAACGCGTAAGTGCCTTGCCTTCTCACCGAATCCCCGCCCCTGACACAAGATCGAGACACATGCGAAGAGGAATACATAGACGTGAAGATGGAGGCTAATCTCTTCCTTATAGTGCGTCGCAAAGCCCCATCAAAGAATTGATGGCGACATGTGGGAGAATGACTGCATCATGATTGGTGTAAACAATGGCTTCCTTCCCTTTACGGTACAAGGAGACGCAGACCAGTCCGCGCCAGTTAAAAAAGTCATTCATGCCGTGGGCTCCTGCCCCGACCGCGACTAAGAAGCACAGCGAGCTTATTGAGTCAATTTGAGTGCTCAGCGCTCGTCGACATGTTGGGTACGGAAGCGCTGTTGTCTTGGTATTTACATACTACATTCTATGTACATTAAATCTACTTCTTGGGCCATTCTTTTGCCCTTGTTATCTTATGGGCATATCACTTCTCTTGAGATGGCCTTGCACTTGGAAACTATACACTTGTCACTGGCTATGCTACCTCAGCTATAAGCCAACCAGTATATACATTGAAGTTGAGTCTGCAGACTGCTATGCTGCGTGACCTGCGTCGTATCTGATGATCTGCTTTGTGATGCTGTCAGGCTCCTGCCAGCCCCCCAAGACAGTGGACACGAATCTATGTTGATTTTTAAATTAGAAAGCTCTATCTGATTTGCAAGTGTATCTACACCGTCACACTGTGACAACATGTGCGTAGACTGTAGTATTATTGCGTATTTTCTCTACCCAAGTCTCAGGCGAAGTTTATGTACTTTGGGGTGACGTGACAACTGACAAGGGTAATAAGCGGCTTGGAACTCATCCATTGACTTCAATTGAAAGCGATAATCGAGATTCGATCCTGGCCTCAAAGATTTTCAGAGGTCTCTTGTGTTCTAACTTCTGAGGGCAGCGTTCGCAGACCGAGCCTATCGGGACAGCCCCACAGGAATAAGAATGGGAATGTCCCGGACCGCCGGTCCCGGGTCGACCGTCGGGATTCCCGGACTTGGCTTGAAGATGCACTTCAACGTTGAACAATCCGTGCTTGCTGATATCATCGTCTTCAGGGATGCTTGAATGAGGGGCCATCTCATCTTCATGACATTTGGGTTAAATGGCTGTCAGATACAAGTCCGCATTCTCAATGGAGTTGAGAATACTAATCTCAATATTAGGCAGATATGCCGGCCAGTCTTCTCACGGTTGGAAAGTCGAGACTCGAGGGAGGCTTCAAAAAGCGCCACTTATTAATCACCGGTAGTGGATACGATAAGGAAACTAAGACGTTTCGCGTCAAGAGACGACGATGACGACGTCGGACGACGATGCTGACAGGGACGATAATAGCGCCGACGCCCGAAGACCGAAACCTCCATTGAGCCGACAGGAGCGGTTCAAACAGAGGCTGATTATTTTCTTTATCCGCTCTCATGCTGCATTCTTCATGATTGAGAACGAAAGCTTTTGTAAATTTGATCGAGTTTTCAGGTGAGGACAATCGAGATCTGCTGCTATGAATGAAAAGAGTCACTTCGTGGACTGATCGAATTTCTGGTTGTTGGCAGCGCAAGTATGCTGCGAAAGAGCCCAGACACATTGCGAGCCTGGATCATGAACGAGTTTCTTGCGAGAAAGCTGAACTGTGCAACATGAGTTGTCCGAAGCAGTCAACCGGATCACCATATCGTTTGACGTCACCTGCTTCGGGCATGAAGGAGATCCATGGACGCCAAATCACCAAAAGCCTTGCGCATATTAAAGCTTTGACAGGAATGGGATACTCCCGAGTCCCATCGGCGGCGATTCGGCCGCGACAGCCGCCTTGAGAGTCCTAGAGACCTAGACTCCAAGACTCCTAGGGATGTATCATGTGGGTTGTAACTTGGATGTGAACAATTTCTCTTGCGAAATCAGGCCTGGGTGGATTTATGATATCATCTACTTACTCCGTGAAGTGCGGCGCTGCAAACTGCATGTGCATTGTGGACAGTTCCTCAATCTGGATAATGCCTCAGGACTGTTCTGTTCTCTTTGCCCTCTGACGACCAATCGCGCCAGCTGTTGCCGGAATCGAAAGAGGCCATGCCTGGCCCTCGAGGCTCGCATCATATGTAATGTACGGATGGTAAAAAAGCAATCATCGACACGTGTGACGTTGAGCAAGATGGGGCGTTGCAATGAGTGTCCTTCATTCAACATCTGCCGATGGCACGCCAATAGCCGGGACTGATGATCTGATCTTCTACTTGAACCGCTTACCGCACGATTCCTTCATATCTACTCACCAAGGACAAGAAGAGGCCGGAAGGGATTCCTGGCTAAGCCTCTGTGACAACCACTGACAAGGGCCAATATTCGGGACTAGATAGGGACAGATGATTGCCAAATTTCAATTCAGAACGCAATACATAATCGACTGTAGTCTGTGGCTCTACAAGGATCTCCGAGTTCTTGACGGAAAGCGGCAGTCTGCGGCACGAGAGAGACTGAAGGGGGGAAGCACAAAGCTATGAAGGCGAAGTACACGAACACGATGATGTATGTAACAGTATCCGATGACAAGTAAAGAATGGGGGGTCTTTTCTCAGCGTTATGGTCCCTGATACATAAATATAAGTCGTGACATTCACATGGGTAACATGAATAGATTCAGTGGCTGTGGTGCGACGGCCGTAACGTTGAACCTAGGTATGTATGTAAATTTGTCATTATGGACGGTTTTCCCATATCTGGGCAGCGGGCTAAACCTTTCCGAAATCCAAAAGACATTGCCCATAAATCATAAGAGCCGTGTATGATCTGATAGTGTAATCAAATCACAGTTCATTACTAACTGGCTGAACAGTTAGCTTGAAGTGTTCGGCTCCGATGGGTAGTTCGTCCGTTGACTGGACGCCTGCGGCCATGTGCATGCTGAAGAATTTAATCCCGTTTGCCACAGCCTCAACAACCATGCGCGCGCCGTTCCCGTTGCGGAACAGCACATGTTCGACAAAGTCCTCAAAAACTTCTACGCCGTTTCTTACAACCCAGCGTTTCGCCATCACGAACGTGATTGTGATGCCGGCTATCGTGATTGGTGTCGAACCAGGACCAGGTGCCGTAGGCATGCGGACAGTCGCCTCAGTGCCGGGCATTCGTTTCTCTACTTTGGACGATGACATTGTCTCGTCCCGTGAGGTGATTCTGTGCCCGGTACAATTAACAAAACACATCAAGTCGTGTGGTGATGGACCGATGTGGAAACGCACGTGATTGGCGTAGGTCGGGGGCAACGACTTACTCTGGGATCACAAGAACAGTGTCTTCAGCGTTGAATGATGTGTCATCCTGAACAGTCTGTATGTCCGAGAGATGTTGGACCGGCGATCGAGTGGCCAATGCCAAAGCTCCGGAAATAAACGCGAGTGTGGTGAGAAGCCTCATCTTGACGACGGGAGCAATGGATGCGAGACCTCGATAGAACTGAGGGGAAAGTACTCTGGGGTTATTGGAGGTGGTCAGGGTCTTGATTTATACGTGCCACATGCCACATGGTCATCAATCGTCATCTCTGTACTCCGTCCTCCGTACCTACCTATATCATACGTAACCCTTCTCTTGACTATACTCCGTACATGGGTACCGGAATCTACCGAGAACGTGATCCCTGGCTACTTGGCTTTTGCCGATGCTATGATACGGAGTACCTATGTACAGAGTACGGAGTATGTGCTACATACAATCACGAGAACGGGTACTCCGTACTCCGTATAGAACAAAAACGTTAATTAAATGAGGACTACGGAGCATGTACCTACTCAGTAATTGGGCAAAAGCGAAAGAAGGTGTGGCGGGATGTCATGACTCATACCCGAACTACCGCAGTGCCGCATCTCCCTTGGCCCAACAAACAAACAAACAAACAATGCGCGTCCACGATGGGCGAAAATTTTCCCCATGGAACTATGTACATTACTACATATCACGTCAACAACGGTTACGCAAGCTTTCAACGCATTAACAATACAATTGAGATATATGATACAAGCTCTATGCCCTCATTCTTTTGTCAGTGGTCACAACGACTGACACCACATCCCCCTCCCCTTTCACGCTAATCGGAAACTTCGAGCCGCGAATATATCGCGAAATGAGCGCCCACGTCATACAACCATAGCAGGCCGTATCAAAATGACTATAGGCTGGCGTTCTAGAGTCACAATCGCCCAGTTTGTCAACAGGTCTTTCAACACCCTGGCGACTCATTTTCATCATCGCGAAATGAGTGACCATTGCCCACCGGCCATCTGAATTCCATTGCATGGACAGACCTCGGAAACCGACCGATCTCAGGTTATAAACTGAGATCTTATCCCCCAGAACAAACACGCGGCAAACGATCGTCATAGATGAGGGGAGATTGTGAAGGCGGTAAACTCGGCTATCAAAGTCTACCTAATGCTGCCATAGCCCCACGCCGTCTTCCGAGCGGCGACATGGTACATAGGTAGTCACTTTTGGGGAATCGCCCCGTCCCAAAGCCGACGAGACGGGCTCACGGGATGAGTTCAAACCGCCCTTGGACCCAACGCGAAAGTGAACCGCCGGGTATTCGGCGTCATACCTGTAAAAGGTTTCCTCGTTGGCCTGTCCCAGAATCAGGATCTGACATCCGCCAACGGCCCCGGCGTCGTCCAAGCCACAGCGCGGAAATAAAAGGGCATCGCGACGCGCGACAGCATCGACGTGGCCAACCGAATGTGCCGTTCGGGCATTATCGGCCACGTGGAGATCTTCGAGGCGGAGCCGTTGAACGAGGCGATACGCCCACGGCAGTACTATAACTGCCATGAATTCGGACACATCGCCGCGTTAATTTGGTAGGAGATGCTGGCCTGACCGGGTCGGACTACGTTTCGCAACGCATCCATATCTACATCGACTCGGACACAAAGCACTGAGAAGAACCTAGACACAGCTGAGGAAAGGTGAACAAGGGCATGGCCTAGGCAAAGGCTGCTATGCGTGCCACTCGGAAGTTTCATCAACAACACTGAATACAACGGCCGAGATAGACGAGTAAGGTACCTGCATTTTCCAACGAACTCCAGGACATCGCCGACCCCACAGCCCAGAAAGAGTCAAGACCCCGACCGGGGCCAAGAATTCAATCGTGGTGGAACGCGAAAGTCCGGGAACAGTCAAATTTGCCCGGAGAGCTCAAAGACGTTGGGGGACACAAAGAACGCCTAGCTTGCGAAGCGGAGGATACTATAACTCAGGCCCGCGTGGTAGGGGAGGAGAAACGCAGCACGTTTAGAACGGTCGTCTCAAAACCAACGGCTGGGAAAGAGGATCTATGGGCTCTCGAACGCTCGGCGCGGCTCCCATTTGGAATGTGCCACCGAGACGAAACAAATTGTCAAATACCGGCTTTCTACCGCGGAGAAGGACAGACGTTAAAACTTTCAACTACTCACAGTGAAAAGGCGGAGGCGTTCTCAGAGATATTTGTCCCATCCTCCACGGCCTGCAATGTGCATAACCGATATCCCAGCGAACACATCGCACAGGCTTGACACCGCACCGTTCCCGACTTGGGCCCTTTCGACCAGGCAGAGATTCACGGAATCATTAAAAGACTTCCTACCTGCTGGAAGGTACCCGGCATCGACGAGATGTCCGCAGGAATTTGCGAACGATAATGGTAGCAGCGGTGGCGGCTAGGGTCTAGGCTTATCGCCGCCGCGGAAGACAACGGGAACGGTGAACCTCCCTCGAACTCCAGATGCGCAACAGGACAAACAGGTCGACCGATTCAGCCCTTCGCACACTGACCGAAGCGGTGCAGGCCACATGGCACCACATGGGCATCGCGTTGCTACTCCCACTAGACATTTCCGCTGCGTTAGACACTATCCGCAACGGCAGGTTCGTCTCCCTCATGCTCGAGTTTGGCCTCTCTACGTGGATGGCAGCGTAGACCCGAGGCTTTACCACAGACAGAAAGGCACGCTTGCACTTCGACAGCCGGCCGGCTCACAGACGAAATACCAGTCCCCACCGAAGTGCCACGGCCCACGAGGTACTGACAATACTATTCCTCATATTTTATGACGGCCAAGACCTCTGCGTAGCGGTTTAAGAAGAGTTGGTGAGGGTTCGCGGGTTCCCGACTCAGATCATCTCTGACCGCGGTTCGGATTGGGTGGGACAATTATGATCAACCATGTGCTCGTTGATACGGACTCAATAGTTTCTCACGACCTCTCACCACCACAGACGGACGGTAGCACGGACGCGAGTGAACCAGGAGGCACAAGCTATCATGTACGGTCGTAGCCTTCTCGCAGTCTGAATGGCCAGGGCCCAGGGGCCAGACCACCCGACGGCGTGCCAGATGGTCTTGAATAATCGGATTTTAACAGCCAGAGGTATCAGCGCCCATCAGGCTATGCGTCGTCACAATATTGACCTGATCATTGACGTAGTCTAGCAGGTTGACCCAGCGGACCCTGGAGGGGCAGTGACAAATGGAGAATGTCGATCGAGGGCTCAGATATATTCCTCTTGACCTCAAAACGGCGGCGCTGTACGTCCTTATTGATGGCTCGTTTGCCAACAATACGGATTACAGTTCGCAGCTAGGCTATGTCGTGATTCTCGGAAACGAAACGCAAGGTGAAGACGAGTCGATATTTGTGCTGAAAGAGAATGTCGTAACGTATAGCTCAACCAAAAGTAAGAGAGTTACGAAGAGTGCTCTTGCTTCTGAGCTATACGGTATGGTCCAGGGCGCGAACATCGCCTTTGCAATCGGAACAACACTGCAGGCGATTACGAGCCAACTTGGGGCACCAAAGATCCCAACAATCGTATGCACAGACTCTTTCTCCCTCTACGAATGCTTAGTAAAATTGGCAACGACAAAAGAAAAGCGCCTTATGATTGTCAATTGACATAATGGCGTTACATCAATCTTACGAACGGAGAGAGATTTTCGAGACCAGATGGATAAACGGCGCGGATAACGTTGCGGACACGATGAGCAAGGTCAATCCCAATAAGGCACTCGAACGTTTTGTTGACGGAAATGAAGTCACAGTGAGGGGGAGCTGCACCTTGTCGAAGGGTCGGGCGGCGGCCTTCAAGTTCCTCGAGTATGCACGAGAAGGCATGGCTCTGATCAGTTACCCAGGTCGCAATCGGATGAGCTCAGCAGACAAAAGGAGAACGCAAATCATTCTCGTTGATCAGCGGAGCGGTTTCGAGTCGGGGAGTGAGTCGTGAGTCGTGAGTCGTGACTCGTGAGGCAGGAGACACTGTAGCAAGTTAGTTATTGGGCCACTGCCATATGTATATCTGCAACCGCCGAAAATAGATCAATACCGACAGTAACCGACTATAGACTCGGATTTGCAACGCTCACACCGAGTCACACGGACTCGCTGCTGTAATCTCGCACCAACGAGGTCAAGAGCACTTTATGCTAGACTCTCAGTCAATTGCGCCAGCTGGTGCGGGAATCGGATCATGGATGAGGCCATCTCTGCTCCTCGCATAATGTGTACGGATTGTACAAAAGGAGTTGAGCAAGATGGCGCGTTGGGAATCCGGTGAGTGCCCGCAGCCCTTCATTGCACATATGCCGATGGCACGCCAACTTCCTCGACCAGACGCGGCTCATAGCCGAACTGATCTTCTTCCCCTTGAACCGCTCGATTCCCTGGTCCTCATCATCAAAAGCAAGAAGAGCTGAAGAGGTCGAAAGGGATTCCTGGCTAGGCTTCTGTGAGACTGTGACCACTGACGAGGGCCAATATTCGGGACTACTCCGTAGGAACAGATGGATGTCAATTCAGAACGCAATAATCGACTGTGGCTCACAAGGATCTCTAGAGGCGTGTCTTCTAATCTCTCCCTCTGAGTCCTTGAGGGGCCAGAGATAACACCTATACATGGACCTCAAGTGTTCTCCTCTACCTATGTCCCCAGCTCTATGATTTATGTATGTAATTGTATCCCCAGCTAACCGCCCGACTCCCGACTCCGAGTATCCCGAATGTCCCTGACTCACGCAACTGTATCCATATCCTCGGGCTCTGCCCGGCCCCGGCCCCCCCCCCGCACTCCCGACTCCTACTGTCTACACCATGACTCGAGCGCGGTCCGCGGAGTAATCTCCATTGTCCAATCATCAATGTGCCGGCAAATGCTGTGCGGCGTGCCGGAAAACGCTGTGCCCCCGGCTGGAATGTCTCAGGGGTGGGCCGGTGCCCCTACACGACCCGAAGCTATATGTACTTGTTGAATTGTTTGGTAGAGCGCTGAATTAACAGCGCAACGAATTGTTGGAAGATACTTCCTCAGTGCTGTCACAAACTCACAGCACCTTCTATTCGAAGCCGAAAGCGACGACGTCCAGCTCCGAAATTTGCTGTCTCAGAGGCGCCTAATGGTTCTCTACGAGACTAGGTACTTACAAGTTACGACTATGAATCCTTTGCCTACGGGCAAGCCTTTGAAGTGGCTAGAGCCTAGAGGTTCATGGGTAAGTTGTAACATGGGGATGCGTAGAGCTGGGACAGAGATGCCTCGCGCGTCTCAACTCCCCTGAAGGATGTAGAGGCGCCATTCACACCAGTGATGAACCTGGAAACCGTCAGTTCAAGAAGCAGTAGAAGGTTCAGCGATGGCTTCAATTGAAGCTGGGGAACCTAGGCACTGACGCGGATATTGATACACTTGCCACTGACTGACGCACGATCTTCCCCATTTGGGAGTGTTACATATCTTTTTCTTGCCAAAGAGAATCAAGAGTATATTGCCATATCAATTGACAATCAATGATCAATTTAGGCAAATCATACGGAGTAGGAACTTGACCTTGTTTACAGACGGAAAGCGGCAGCCGCACGAGAGACTCGAGGGCTGAAGGGTATTCTCTCAGTGATACATATGTCATGACATGGGTGACATGGTCATGAACAGATATAGTGGTGCCGCAACGTTGAATCTAGGTATGTACATAGACGCTGGATGGTTTCCAGGTACCGTTTCCATACTTGGGCTGAACCTTTCTGAAAAGGACAAGGCATTACCCAAACAAAAGAGCCGTGTATGAACTGGTGGTGTAATGAAACTACAGTTCATCAGTGACTGGAGTCACAATCAGCGTGAATGCGTCGGCTCCAGCGGGAGCATCGTCAGATCTCTGGACGTTCTCGGCCATGCGCATGCTGAAGAATGAGACTCCATTTGCGATGGCCTGAACAATCTTTTTCCCGGCGTTGTCATTGCCGAATGTCACACTTTTGACAGAAAACTCCATAATCCCTTTGCCGGCTTTTTTAATCCAGCGTTGCGCCACGAGGAACGTAACTGTGATGCCGGCTATTGTGACTGTTGTCGGATCAGAAGGTCCTCTGGGAATGCGGACAGACGCCTGAACACCAGGCATTCGTTTGTCTACTTCGGACGATGGCACTGTCTCATCCCGTGGGGTGATTCTGCGTCGGGTACAAAAGCCGTCAGTCGTGTGGTTGTGTACACTGTACCGATGTAAACGCACAATGACGGGAACGCACAATGACGGGGTTGGCGTAGTTCGGGAGCAACGACTTACTCTGTTACAAGGACAGCATTATCAGGGTTGAGTAACGCGTCACCCTCGACGGTCTGTTGGTCCGCGGGATGTTGGACCGGTCCGGTGGCAAGTGCGAAAGCTCCGGAAGCAAGGGCGAGTACGGTGAGAAATCTCATCTTGAGACTTGAAGTTGACGATGGGGGCAACGAGTGCAAGATCTTAGATGATAGATCACGATAGAGGTAAGGAAACTTGCTGGTGGCACGAGCGATCGTTCAACTACCCCCTCCCGAGTCCCCGTTGACGGACATGGTCTTGATTTTATACAAGTATTATTATAGCCTCATTTACCTACTGATTCTTGAGTCCTGACACTTGACTAGTCATATCATATATGGAGTAGGTATGTGCTTTGGACGATGACACTGTATCGTCCCGTGGGGTTGATCAGGATCTATGTACCTACTAGGAACATACTCCGTATGTACGTGAGTCGTGACCCTTGACTAGCTACCGGCACTTACACTGCCGGCTTTGAGTCCTACTCCTAGTGATTTGGATTGGGTGTGAACGGTGAACCGAAAGTTGGGAATTCCTGATTTCCTTTCCAAATTCCCTTGCGATATCAGGTTTGGGAGGATCTATGTACTTACCCCGTAAAGTGCAGCAATGCAAACTGCACGTGGACAGTTCTTCAGTCGGAATCAGTCCTGAGTCTGGGTCATGACTATATATGTAATGTATGCTGAGATGCTCCGTACAGTGGCTGTACATTTTCTGTCTTTCTTTGTCCTCCGAACTACACGTTACCTACTTCCGTCGGCTGCCGGCATACATGATACTAGTCTGTTGCGCATGTTTGTGGTCACTGGCGCGTTGTGAGTCGTGAGTCTTGAGTCGTGAGGCAGGAGGCACTCTGGCAAGTTAGTTATTTGGGCCACTGCCGTATAGATTTGCGACCGGCATATTTAATCATAATAGATCAATACCGACAGTAACCGACTATAGACTCTGGTTTGCAATGCTCACACCGACTCGAGTCACACGGACTCGATGCTGTAATTTCATACCAACGAGATCAAAAGTACCTACGCTGGACTATCAGTCATTTGCACCAGCTGACTGGCAGCTGTAGCCCTTCATTGCACATACATACATACTCCGTATGCATGATAATGCCGATGGGCCATGGCACGCCAACTCCTCGACCAGACGTGGCTCATAGCCGGGAACTGATCTTCCCCTTGAACCGCACGATTTCCCAAGCACCGTATTATCCTCATCATCACATCAAAGGCAAGAAAAACCAGAACTTGGAAGGGATTCCTGGCTAGGCTTTTTGTGACAAGGGCCAATATTCGGGACTACATACCTACTCCGTACGGAGTATCTGATGTATACTCCGAGTCTCCGAAGTCCGTACGGAATATCCGTAGGAGCAGATTGTGCCGGCAAACACTGTGCCGGCGACCCACCTAGGCTTTCCGTACGGGCCTTACCTTACCTTCCTAAGGTACCTATAAAGTCGGTATCTACGTACACCTCCCCATGTACATACTACATACTGTGTGAGTCGTGACAGCTTCCGATCGCATGATGCATCGTCGCGACCCGACACTACCTCTTGGTAAAAGAGCGCTGAATTAAGAGCGCAACGAAGAATTGGAAATAATTTCCCAGCGTAGCGCTGCCACAAACTCACAGCGTGGCAGCGCCTTCGACTCGGGACGGAAAGCGACGACTCGACGACGTCCAGCCCCGGAATTTGCTCAGTGCTGTTTCAGAGGCGCCTGATTGACATAGTCCTCTACGAGACTAAGTACATAGTAAGTACATACTTACAAGGTACGACTAAGAATCCTTTGCCTACGGGCAAGCCTTTGAAGTGGCTAGAGGTTCATGGGGTCCGGAGATGTGTACAAAGCCGGGGAAGAGATACGGTATACCCCGCGAGTCGCCCGTCTCAACTCCTCTGAAGGATCTAGAGGCGCCATTCACACTATAAATATAACGGATCTGGGAATCGTCAGCTCAAGAAGTACATAGTGGAAGGTTCAGCGATGGCTGCGATTCAAGCTGGGGTCCGGGGAACCTTGGCACTGACGCGGATATTGATACACTTGCCACTGACTGACAACTGTCTGACAGTTGACTGACGCACGATTTTCGGCGTTCGCCATTTGGTAGTGTTGTCTTTCTCTTGCGAAAGAAAATCAAGAGCATATCATATCAATCAATGGTCAATTCAGGCAAATCATACGGAGTAGACTGTAGGTATTTGTTTACGGACGGAAAGCGACATGGGATCGGAGAGACTCGAGAGCCTGGGAGGGGGGGAGGGGGTGGAGGGAAGCACAAAGCTATGGAGGCGAAGCACACTAACATAACACAGTGATATATCTGATGACAAGTAGGTAGAGAATTAAACGTCTTTTCTCAGTGATACCTAGATATGGGTCATGACACGGGTGACATGAACAAATTTAGTGGTGCCCACTGCCGGAACGTTGAATCTAGGTACAAAGACGCCGGATGGTTCCATTCCTGGGCTCCTGGGCTTAACTTTTCTCAAAACGAAAAGGCATTGCCCAAACAAAAGAGCCGTGTATGAACTGACGGTGTAATAGAATTACAGTTCATCATCGACTGCAGTCACAATCAGCGTGAATGCGTCGGCTCCAGTGGGAGGATCGTCCGCAAATCTCGCGACATTCTCAGCCATGCGCATGCTGAAGAATGTGGCCCCTTTCGCGACGGCCTGAACAATCATCTTCCCAGTGTGGCTCCGATTCGCGAATCCCACACCTGTGACAGAAAACTCCATAATCCCTTTGCCGGCTTTTTTAATCCAGCGTTGCGCCACGAGGAACGTAACTGTGATGCCGGCTATTGTGACTGTTGTCGGATCAGTAGGTCCTCTGGGAATGCGGACAGTCGCCTCAACGCCTGGCATTCGTTTGTCTACTTCGGACGATGACACTGTTTCATCCCGTGTGGTGATTCTGCGTCGGGTACAAAAAGCCGTCAGTCGTGTGGTTCAAGGTTGTGTACCGATGTAAACGCACGAGATCGGCGTAGTTCGGGGCAACGACTTACTCTGTTGCAAGGACAGCATTTTCAGGGTTGAGTAACGCGTGACTCTCAACGGTCTGGTGGTCCGCGGGATGCTGGACCGGTCCGGTGGCCAGTGCCAAAGCTCCGGAAGCAAGCGCGAGTGTGGTGAGAAGTCTCATCTTGACGAGCGTCGAGTCACGACGGGGGCGGTGAATGCGAGATCACGATAGATAATAGAGCTAAGGAACTTGCTGGTGGCACAAATGAAACGACGGGCTACTCCCCGTCGGCGGACATGGTCTTGATTTTATACGTATATTCTCATCTACCTACTGAATCCTGAGTCCAGGACTTCAGACCCTTGACTAGTCATATGGAGTACATACATGTACTTTGGAAAATGACACTGCATCGTCTCCGGCGTCCCGTAGGGTTAATCTACTTGATTCTACTATGTACGTGAGCCGTGACCCTTGACAGGTATGTAGCTACCGATACCTAGTGTCACTGACATTGCCGGCCGTGAGAGTCCTAAGTTCCTAACTACCTGGTAAACTCCTACTAGGGATGTGGGCTGTACCTAATTTGGATGTGAACGAAATACCTGCATAATTTCACACCACTCAAAGTAGTACGTATGTGCATGTACCTATTAGCCAAAAAAACACGTGATTATCCGTTACTGCGTGATCGACAATGATAAAGGTTTGATATGCTCTTGATCTGACAAACACTCCAAAACGGCGAAGATTGTGCGTGACGCGTCAGTCAGCGCATCAATTAGGTAGTGCCAAGCTTCCCAGCTCCAATTAAAGCCATGGCTGAAATTTCCACTGCTTCCAAGTTCCCGAGCTGACGATTCCCAGGTCCACTAGGTACATAGTTGTGAATGGCGCCTCTAGATCCTTCATCAGAGGAGTTGACACGTGCGACTCGCGACTCGCGAGGCATCTGTCTCCCCGGCTTCGTAGTACGTACGCATCCCCGGAGTCCCGGACTCCATGAACCTCTCGAGTCTCTACTTGTACTCTGTACCCACTGAAAAGGCTTGCCTGTAGCCGAAGGATTCGTAGCCGTAGGCAAAATTGGTGCGCCTCTGAGGAAGCGAATTCGGGAGCTGGACGTCGTCGAGTCGTCGCTTTCCACTCCGGATTGAAGGCGGCGCCGTGAGTTTGTGGCAGCGCTACGCTGGGAAATATTCCTCAATGCTCCAAAAAGCGTCGGGTCGCGACGATGCGATCGGAAGCTGTCACACCGTACGAAGTAAATACACGTGTACGGAGAGCCTAGGGGCCACCCAAGGTACATAGGTACCTAAGGTAGGCACACTGGCCCACCCCTGAGACAGTCTAGCCGGGTTCGGCGGCACAGTATTTAATTCACAATCCATCTTCATTACCTAGACTGAAGAACTGTCCACGACTCCACGTACAGTTTGCAGTGCGGCATTATATAACTACATATGCACCTACCTAGATATTAAATACTAAATACTAATGATATTGAGGAATAAGCCATTGCTCGTGCTGGCAGCCGCATCACGTGACGGCCGCACCAGCTGATTGTGTACATAGTATGTATTCCTACTTTCCCACAAATTGGGAAACTTAGCTCTTTAGTCAAATATACACCCACCATGTGCCCCCAAATTGCTTAACAAATAATAAGATCCACACAGACCTGATTTCGAAAGGGAATTCGGAAAGGACAATGATATCACTGACCAGGAATTCCCAATATGTATGGCCCCTGAGGGCTGACTCGCTGAGGCCTGGGCCCGCCGCGCTGGTTTCCCACTCGGAAATACGGTCAGAGCTCTCATTGCGTTTTGCTTCAAGAACGAATACAAAACACGAATCTTGAAGTCGATACCTGTCCAGACTACAGGGACGGAGAACGGCACGAGAGAGCCTGGAGGGTGGGAAGCACAAAGCTATGCATGCGAAGCATACGAATACAGTGATATGTATATCAGTATGATTGCGAGTCGAAAATGAAGGGTCTTTTCTCAGTGATATTACTTCAGTCTTCCAATATGTTGTATGTACATATATTTGAGTCATGACATGGGTGACAGTGGACACGAATACGTCAGTGCCACACTGCCAAATGGTCAAGTAAGTTGTAACGTTAAATCTAGGTACATGAATGGTTTCCATACCTGGGCTGAGCCTTTTCGAAATCTAAAATGCATTGCCCATAAAACAAAAGAGCCGTGTATGAACCGATAGTGTAATGAGATTACAGTTCATCACTGACTGCCGAAACAACTAGCTTGAATGTGTCGGCTCCCATGGGAGGATCGTCCGCTGACTGGACGTTTTGGGCCATGCGCATGTTGAAGAATGTGAGTCCGTTTGCGATGGCCTGAACTGCCATGCGCGCGGGGTTGCGGTTTGCGAACAGCACATGTTTGACATAAAACTCCGCAACATTTTTGCCTTGTCTTTGAATCCAGCGGTGCGCCATGATGAACGTGATTGTGATGCCGGCTATCGTAACTGTTGTCGGGTCATTAGGTCCTCTGGGCATGCGGACAGTTGCCTGAGTGCCTGTCATTCGTTTGTCTACTTCGGACGAGGACACTGTCTCATCCCGTGGGGTGATTCTACGTCGGGTACAAAAGTCGTCAGTCATGTGGTTATGTATCGATGTAAAGGCACGGTGGTCCCGGTTGACGTAGGTTGGGGGCAACGACTTACTCTGTTACAAGGACAGCATTATCAGGGTTGAGTAACGCGTCACCCTCAACGGTCTGTTGGTCCGCGGGAGGTTGGACCGGTCCGGTGGCCAGTGCCAAAGCTCCGGAAGCAAGCGCGAGTGTGGTGAGAAGTCTCATCTTGACGAGTCACGACGGGGGCGGTGAATGCGAGATCACAATCGACCTGAGAGAGAGTACTTGCTGTTGTTACGAAGTCGACCTGGGATTCTTTGTTAGCGGACATGGTCTTGATTTTATACTTGTTATGGGCATTCTTCCCTACTTGACAGTAGCCTCGACTAGTCATATGGAGTACGCGACCCTTTACTACCTAACCTAGTTGACTCTTATTATCAGTCATAACCGATGCTGCTCAGGTCTCGACTCTGAGTCTCTGAGTCACCGATGTAAACCTGCATGTCGAGGTACTTACAAGTTACTTGTCCTTAATGTTTTCTATCCTTCTTTAGTTTTTGTTTGTGCCCGACGCGTCGCCCGAACCACGTACAGTGTCTCGCCGTCGATTGCGTACGCATGGATACTTTTGTCGTATGATCGTATCTCGCTGTATTGTACCTTGCGTAAAAGGTTCAACAGTACGGTTGATGTGTGATTTGCTGGCAGCTAACAGCTCATGATCGAGTGAGACGCGGCACGCCCGTCTGATCAGTGACCACACATCGCGAGTCCAGACTTGTTGACATTGCCCAAACCCGAAAGCGAGCACATATTCCGTACATATGTACCCAGTATCCGACGAGCCTCAGCCTCTGAGCGAAAAGGTACATACACCATACACGGCTTCATCAGGCATGATACTAAAGGCTGATGAGAGAGACGGGTACCCGCGCATGCTCGTGAGAATAGACACTCTGCAAAATAGACTCTGGATCACAGGAGAGAAGTTCCAAGTATGTACATACCCTCACGAGCCACACAATGCTTGGAGGAGGGAAGACGGCTAAATGCGTTCATGGCATTGACGGGTTCCTTCGTCCGAAAAGCTCATTTAGGAAAAACTCCAGTTTCGGCAGTTTGGAAAAACTGCCTGCCGCGAGAACTGGCAAAACGAGTCATTGGTCTGCTCTGTACGGAGTATGGAGACGTACCAAACCCCACTTCCACTTAAAGTGGTTAGCGCGATGCAGCCACCCTGCTAGCGCCATCCAAACACAGATTTTGGCACCGTGACTTCCGAGTTCCTACCATCTGTATCTGGCATCGTCTATCGATCATCAAACTTCACGATCTGGCTTTTGAAGCTGTACAAACGGCCTTTTGTTCCTTTCGATTTATCGACTTGAAAATGAGCTCCCATCTACTTCATCATCGCAGCGACCTTGGCGCGCAGCTTGACGCGTCATACAGCTCAGTGCGGCTTGCCTCCTGACCTTCGTCAGAGGATGCAGATTTCGATGACTCTGTCAGTCGCCTGCTGCGCCAGGAGGCCAACGAAAGCAATCTCGATGACAGTCTTGACGGTGATATCGACAGCGTTTACGCTGAAGATGAGCTCGAGAGCTGACCTCGTCGCCGTCGAACGCGCGTAGTACCACGTCGCCACAACCGCGGTGAGCTCCGCGAGTTGGTCGAGGGCGTCGATTACGACCTTACAGACCTCAATGAGACAGACCTACGCGTACGCAATCATCTGCCGCCGCCAGAACCGATACGTGAGATCTTCGACGACGCCCTCGCTGGCGTTAGTGCGTGGGCAAAGGATCATGGAGTGGCCTACCACAGGTGTAACTGGGCCAGAGGCGGCCGCTATAGGCTTCCCATAGCCTGCCATCGCCGTAGCAAAACCCGCGAGGCTGGCGATCTGTCTAGGTGCGCGGTCGACTCCGAAAACTACATAAATCATCTCGCGACATGGGCTTCATCACCGAACTGCCTCTCTCAAATGGTCATTGATTGTGATTACATCTGGGCCATGGTTGAGAACGAGGGTACTAAAGCACTCGCTTGAAGCAGTTCGCTGACACCCACCCAGACAAGTCATATGATAGCCGTGTATATTCGTCAACAACACCATCATAATCGCCCGGGCCGAGTTTCTTGGAAGGATGATGGCTGTGCCACGCGTATAAGCACACTTGCACCTCAGAACGCAAGTTTACACATTGTGAGCCAAGAACGACGACGCCCGACGTAACACGGGCGTTGAGGCTTGAAGTTGAGAACTTTCCGGGGGCGGAAACTCGTCACAAAGGAGCTTGAACCCTAGTCTCCAGAGGGAGGGAAGCAGATCAAAGCCGTGAAGGACCCGCGAAGCATGGGAGGCTGAGGCTCATTTACCACGGTGATCTATCTTGTGATACATCAGGGAATGAAGGGCCTCTGCGAATTCCCGGAAAGACATGACTTGGGAGACAGGAACAGATCTTATTCGTGCCACGACGTTAAATATTGCTAGGCGCTTAAAGCCGCACTTTCCATAGCTAGGCTGAAATCTTTCCAAAATCGAAACTGCATTGCCCAGAAGATAAGCCGAGGTGTATGGGTTAACAGTAATGGGATTACAGTTCACCATCACGACTATCCGCAACAGTCAACACGAAGTTAGTAATCCCCTCGGGAGCATCCCTGGTCTGCTCGAACCCGGACTCCATGAGTCGGTCTTGGATGAAGGTCCCGTTTGCAACAGCCTGAACAAGCTTGCGCTCGGATTCCTGTTGCGGAACTTCACATATTGGACATAATACTGCTTAGCGTTCAGACCTTGTCTTTCAACCCAGCGGTACGTCATGATGAACGAGACTGTGATGCCGGCTATCACAATTGATGCCGGACTAGCTTCAGCAGGCAGGCGGATAGTCGCCTGAGTGCCGCCCACTCGTTTCTCTATTTCGGACAATGGCACTGTCTCGTCCCGGGGTGTGATTCTGCGTCCGGTACAAAACACGTCAGTCATGTGGTTATGTACACAGTATAGATGTGAATGCAAGTCTGAAGTCATTCGCGGAAGTCGGCGGCAACGGCCCACGGCAGTCGACTTACTCTGGGGTCGCAAGGACAGCGTTTTCAGGGTTGAGTAACGCGTCACCCCTCAACGGTCTGTTGGTCCGCGGGATGTTGGACCGGTCCGGTGGCCAATGCCAAAGCTCCGGAAGCAAACGCGAGTGTGGTTAGAAGTCTCATCCTGACGACGGGAGCAATGAATGTCAGAAGATAGTTTGAGGAAAGTACTGGTGTTGTGAAAGGTTGGTCAGCCTTCAGGTCTGCTACTCTCCGTCAGTGGAATCGTGGATATGGTCTTGATTTTGTATTTATCATCTATGTATCTCATGAGCCATACATCTACTACGTGTCCCTTGACTGGTTTAAGGTTACCGGGGCCCGGTAGGCGGTACCTACTTCGTGCATACATACATACCTACATTATACCTACATTATCATACAATCAGTTCAAGTTGCGTCGCAATTTGCACATTGCGGCACATCCTTAGCCAATGGCTGGCATCCCGGGCTATACAGAGTACATATATGTATATGCATCTTTGACATTTTAAGTGGCCCGTGGATGAGTTCCAGGTCACCTTTTTTTATTTACTACTGATTACTGGTTGGCGTATGGGAAATTATGGCTGAGATGGCGCAGCCAGTGTATAGTTTCCAAGTGCAAGGCCATCTCAAGCGAAGTGATATGCTCAAAAAATAACAAGAGCAAAAGGAGAATGGTCCAAGAAGTAGATTCAATGCAGTATGTATGTAGTGTGTAAACATTAAGACAACAGTGCTTTTGTGTCCACTGTCCAATATGTCGGGACTCGACGACCGCTGACCACTCAATAAGCTCGATGTGCTTCTTAGTCGCGGTTGGGGCAGGAGCCCACGGCATGAATGACCTTTTTAACTGGCGCGGAATTGTCCGCGTCTCCTAGGGCCGTGAAGGGAAGGTAGCCGTTTACCTCACCAATCCTTCTGCAGTCATTCTCCCACATATCTCCATCAATCTTTTGATGGGGCTTTGTGATGCACTACAAGTATAGATTAGCATCTATGCTCACGTCACCACGTTTGTCCTGTTCTCTTCGGATTTGTCTCTATCTTGTCTCAGGGGCGGGAATTCCGTGGGAAAGGCAGAGGCACTTACACGTCCTTTGCCATCGTCATATTTAGCCTATTAGAGAGAGAGAAGAGAAGTGGAAAGACCTAGTCAGCACATCTTCTATTTTTCGCTCGGGGACGCTTTCCTGTGGCGATGAATCATACAATGTCATAATAATCTTTGGCGCAGATGAAGTGGGTGAGATCCTCGTTATGGATCCATCCCTCCTGGTCGCTGTTCCATGTCAGGCAATAACACTGTCTGTGTTCGTTGGCCGCCACAAGGGGCAGGAGGAGAGCCAGAAGACTGTAGGCGCGCATGGTGGTATTAGGTAGTATTGAGAGAAAGAATGATTGCTGATTGGTTCGATGATTCGTTGAAGCGCAAGAGTGTTATCGTTGTTGGAAAAGAGAAAATATCTGTAATTCCCGAAAGAGCGAGAAGGTTTCTTATACATATGTACATGCATACTGCTCTATCAGCCCGGGATCTTGTGTCTGTTATTAGCGATATCATCCGTCCTGACTCCTTGTTCAGTGACTGTTTAGGCAGAATGCAGAGACAGCTTCTCGACTCATACAGAGTACAGAATGCCTACGGAGTACGGAGTACATCTGTCCGATTTACCCCTGGTCATCGCACCGGCCATGGATTGTTAGGAGCATAGGAATGGGAGGAACGGCAGGTGCTAGGTAGGCCCAGGCATTCTCCGCTATTCCTAATTCGGTCAAGTCAGGCTACCTTGACAACAGGATCTTGAATCAAGATTGTTGGGGCATGTACGGAGTAATTCAGGGCGCTACGTACAGTACATAACGTACCTTCACTGTCATTGAACTTTTTTTTGGAAGCTTCGTACTATCCCCCCGAAAAAAAAAAGGAGAAAAGACATGAAAACAATTACTCAAGTTCATTCTCTAATATTCCTCCGTTGAAGAATCGAAACTAGGCAATGTCTTCTGCAAAGACACGATCAGCTCACTAGGTGTATATGTACCACTAGGTATGTATACTTACCCATGTCGGAGAACGGCAAGGTACAAAATTAAGGGACTACCTAAGCTTAGTTAATTACGGAGTACAAAGGCTGAATTTGCGAGTTAGGTAATTTGTGTGACAGACTCTGGAGCCCAATGCGTATCACGGGCATAATACTTACCAGTGATCTATGCGCGTACGTACATACCATACTGTCATACATACTGTAACATACACACCTTCTCTGTACATGTAGGTATAGGTACTCCGTCGTCGTACGCGAGTCGGGCCCTGTCGGCTTTCGCGCTTCCCCACGTGTGCATGCCGGAATATGGCAACTGTGGGTACCCGGGTTGATCTGATTTACCGTTCAGACGAATCCAACTACCTATGTATGTATGTATGAACCTACATGAACCTACATATGTACATACATATGTACGTACATCAGGTACCTAGGTAGGTATCATGTGGCCCGCCGCCCTGGTCTTTGATTATTGACTCGAACGCCTAATACCTATAGGTATCTGCGGGCTCTTCTGCCTGCCTGTGCCTTTACATGCATTCCTCTCAATTGCCAGCTTCTTCTCTGTTGAAAAGGATTCGACCGTTGAGCAGGCATAGCTTAGATCTGAGCTCTAGCAGCGCCTGAGTCGGGCATTTCGTTTTGGAGGATTGAAGCAGTCAAGAGCGCCGCTTCAACCAGATTGTCTCACTTTCAGAAGGAGAGCCCGTGAGCCTCTGCGACGTGCATCAAATCGTTGACGAAAATCATGCCCTTCTGGAGTGGACTACCTAGGTACATACCTGTCTAGGTAGGTAGGTACGGTCCACGGAGTACATAGGCCTCCATTCTCTCCACACTTGGTCGAACCCATTCCAGAGTCCGGGACTTCGTACACGGCTGTCTCGGATGTCGTCGAGACGGCGCGCAGGAACCCGGAATCCTTGTCTTTTTACATAGGTACATAGAACATAAAAGGTACCTGTGCACATACGAGGATCCGGTGAAGGAGCTCCTCCGGCATCCTGCAGCCCTAGCTAGGTAGATCTGCGCAAATTTCAAAGTCGGCCATTTACATACCCTCTTACGATTCTTACATTACCGTTCGCGAAATGGGCGCTGATTGCAACATTGGCCTAGGTACCACTCCGGAGTCCGTACATAGGTAGATTAAGAAGTCCTTTCCTACTCCGTACAGATTGTACCGGGTGCATAGTGTGTATGTACTTGCAGGCACATGCGGAGTACTCCGTACATGTCTAAAACCCCAGAAACTGGGGATCCGGAAGACCCGCCGAGAAATCTACGGAGTAGTATGTAGTTGCCGGGGCCACAGCCACATCGGACTGCAGTACAGAATGGACGACTCCGAATGGAGTACATACGTATGTACATATGTATGTACATACATGCATGACTGAAACATGATGATTTCTGAAGTTCTGTGTGAGGACTCGATGCCGGCTTCACCGGCAAATCGTAATATATGTACTCAAAATTATTGAAATCTCGAAATGAGTGTTGTTGATCGCGCATGAGTTACACGTTGCAAGCATGCCTTCTGTGAAATTACGTGGGACTTACACTGTGCACATGCTGCCGGCATCTCCGCGTGGCCAAGTCTCGGCATAAAGCTCCAATATTACCCGACTGGTCATGTCGGTCTTGACTCTTGACTAGGTAGATACGTTGCGAATCGCACATCGCAATCGCAAGTCGCGATACAGAATGCACACGACAGCCGCGACGGGTATCGGAATTCGGAAGATTAGTTATTTTGTGATATGATTCATGAATTCACAACATGACCAAGACCTAGGTATGTACGGAGTAGTCGTTGGGGCATAAAAAAGGAATGGAGCTATAGGTACCTATGGTAGGTAGGTTTGTAGATATACAACGATTTGAAGACCCGGAGATGCCGGCATTACGGAGTACAGATACGGAGTATGTACGTGGACTCCGTGGAATAAATGCTTGTAAACCATGACTCAATCGCGATACGCGTAACACAATCCTAATTTGACCTAACTCGAAGGTGAGATTTGCTTCAACTCCTCGCGCGTTAATGACTTTCCCGCAGAAGCCGAAGTATCTGCCAATACCTACTACACACTCCGTATGACGCGCAAACACATTCAAGCTTTTTCGTGGATGAGGCCATTAACGTAGAACGCGCTTTCAGAATCAGAACCAACAGGATTGGTCACGGGGCCTCTACGCATAGTACCTACTCCGTATGTACCTGCAGCCAGCATTTGTTATTTATAGATCCTTTCATGATATGTATGTACTGAATAGTACGGAGTAGATGAGGTTACAAATATACCTACACATACTCCGCACATAGGTACCTACCTTGTAATTACTCACGCGGCATGCCGTCGTGACATGTTCGGAGAAGCGGGCAGTTGCACGAGTCGCGCCGCGCGGACTCGCGTACGGCAACCCATTGGCTCCACCATGTCCCAGCATCTTGGTTCTTTAATCACACTCTGCAGAATTGAATTTGTACCTACGGAGTAGGTACCCTGTAATTGCCATTTCTGCCAAACTAAAGACGTGGATAATTTAGCCTGTACGAACCTGAGTACATACTCCGTACTCCGTCATGTGATATTTTGTAGACGATGTTAGTTTCTTAATAATTTCAGCCCCTACACGTGCCACAGGACGAGTACCTACCTACTCCGTATGTACCTAAGCGATTCGAGAAATCAAGTTCTAGAAGACGCTGCTGGTCAAGGGGCCGAGGATTGACACTGCTGTACGGAGCAGATCATGGTGATTGATTTCGGATCAAATTCTAATGGTAAATATACAAGCGCTTTCTCGTGCAATATTTCTTGAGAAATGTTGTATGTGCGAGGCACCTTGTGTACACTGGTACTCCCGTACATGTCAGGCCAACGCACGGACCAAGTCGCCAGGGTGAAATAGACTCATGTCAAGCAAGTCTAGAAGCCTAGCTGCCTAAGCCTCTGCATTTTGCCTAAACCTGCCGTTGAACAAGGACGGATGCCTATCGTCAAATCCAACATACGGAGTACATACGTAGGTAGCCTAGGTAGGTATCATCCCGTGCCGCAATCAGTAATATAATGAATCTATGCGCTCCCTGTTGTTGGTCGGTACGGTTTCTACCTCATTCCACGCTCATTGATAAATCTCCCTGCAAGTCCAGCCAACCTGCACGTATTTTCTCGACGATTAGTTTTTCTTTACGACACTCAATCACTATGCACGCCCTGAGCCTTCTCGCTGTCCTTCTGCCCCTCGCGGCGGCCAACATGCACAAACAGTGCGATTGCTGGTCATTCGACACGGACAAATGGGAGTACAACACCGGACTCACCAATTACGTGTGCGATCAGTATTACGGCGGAGAGCACCATCTTGTATGACACCTTGATCGCAACATACCGTGCCATATTGTTTGAATTGAACAGATGAGCTGACCAGATGTTTTCAACTTTCCGTTTACGACAGGCCGTTTACGACGATGGTCTTGGACGTGTAAGTGCCTTCATTTCATTCCGACCATGACACAAGACGCAGAAGCATCCCAGGAGAACAATGTGTAGATGCTAATGACCCCCTCCTGTTAGTGTCTGTCGAGAGATAAGAAAATCGATGGTGATGAGTGGGAGACTCTTTGCAAGATGAGTGGCCAAAACGGCTATTATCCCATAACGCCCCAAGGCCTCATCGATCTGAGCGGGACAAAGCAGTACAGGAACGCGGTTTATGGACACTGCCTGTAAAATGATCTAGACGCACAGCGAGAATGAACGTGTCTGCTCAGCCTGGAGCGCTTAATCATATGCGAGCGTCGTCATGTCTTCGTCGTTGAGGGTTCAGGCACGGAATAGCTGCTGTCCCTAACGTGATTCAGCATTTTTCTTCTGGATATTGATGCCATGCATCTCCTCCAATCTTTGCAACCTTGCATCTTTTTGTATCCGGGTACAGCTTCAATTTTCGGTTCGCTTGTTCAATCAATAGAAATACCTCCTTAGTCTACCGAGACAGATGAATGTCGTGTCTCTTCATCTCTCACATCTGCCTTTGTCATGTTTATTTTGCGGTTTTATGCGAGGCCACCTACAGTAAACCTCACCGCTATTCATTCGTCGGCGTCGCGCAAAGCGCCCGACAACTAAGAACTTACAAGGCATCTTCATCCACGTACCAATCCATCATCTTTCAGCTTTTCAGCAGGCAAAACAGTCGCGCACATCGCGATTGCATAGGGAAGTTGCGTGCCGCAGCCGCTTCTACCGTCCGCCCAGTCTCACAAACTATGGTCCGCGACGTCTTCAAAAACAGGTAGATAATCTGCCCTTAACTATGTACCATGAGAGAGCTTAAAGAGAAATTCGCCTCTCATATTTCTACGTACACAATTAGGAGGCACCTTGGAGGAAACTGATGTCATTCATTGCGAAGCCGTCCAACGCCCATTTGAACAACTCAACATGCCTAAAAATGCTTCGATTGTTCCAGTATCGCTACATAAACGCCGCTTGTGTGAGTTCGCTGGGTTTTTGCACAGCTCTGATGAGCGCGGCGCTGGACAGACCCAGTTCACCCAGATCTGGACTTGGCGTCCGGGATGCCGGAATCTCACACTTAACCTGTGATTATGTACGATAACTTGGTCCCCATCCAATGCTTTGGATTCAATCTAGAGTCGGACGCAATTTACATCAAATCTGTACAAGATAACACAAAACGCGCCCGTCAGACTCCGAGACCCGCATGTCGATACGGTAATCAGGACCTCATCGTGACATTGTCCTCCCAGGAGACACCGACTCATCAAAGAGAGGCGGCGTGACAGCCTACAGGCGCCATATATCTTAATTAAATCGAGGACATTTTCCGCTTATGACTAATGACGGTAGTGAGAACAATCTGCATGCACCATAACATCAACGCGCCTGTTCACACAGACAGAAACCTGATAATTGCCTCAAGGAGCTAGGGGCATTCCTCTCGACTGGTCGCGAAAGCCCTGACCCAACACCGTCGGAAACATATGATCTTGTATTAATAAACGTTTGTACATAAGGCGGATCCGAAAATAGCATATGACGAAGTCCCAGGCCTCTTGACAGTACGTACATCTCGTCGAAATCGCGAGACATGTGGGGAAATACTGAAACAGAGCTCGTTAAGAGGCTCATGAATAGCATGTCTCGCCTTCCTCGGGTGTCGATAGACTCGGACAAGTCGCACGTTCACTGACTGGGTTATTGCAACTCTATAGAATGCACTTTATAGCGTATCTCAAGCATGTATCATGGCCTGAATAAGAAAAAGTGAAATGATAGCGTGTGATGGAATAGGCTCAAGGTGGCGACATTTCTTTCTATCAAGGCGCAGTATTTATACCTAGTAACCACATCCCCGTCTCCCGATTCGTCATGGTACAGTGTTCAACGCGGCCGTCGCACGCGACCCAGATGGCAGTTGAGGAACACTTTTCGAATCACCCGGGCTCGGGAAACGAGTAATAATGTGAGACACCAAGGAGAATAGTCGTGCATACTTCTATTTTCGAAGTTACATACCTATAATGACAGTCAGGGAAATTGGCATTAAGCTGACCGTTTCAAAGCCTCATAGGTACTTGGCCTTCATCCAATTTTCTTCCGTCGGTAGCCCAGCAGGACATCCAGAGCTGAGAGTCTAGGAAAGGTAGGCATGGTAGACAACAAAACCAGTCTGAGACTGAGTGATACCTAGCACAGAAATAACATAGGCGTCACAAGAAGATGAACGCGGCACGGAAAAGCGCCTGGAGCCTGGATGCCACCATCTGAGACATTCAAGAGAATTCACCCAGATCCTTGGAGAGCCACAGTCGAATTGCGTTTCGAATTTGGCTATCCTCAGTTCCAAGCCCTAAACGTGGGAACCTGGCCCTTGTCAGTGGTCACTGGTCACACTGGGCTTGTGTTGGCCTAGCCTTTCTGTTAACTTGCGTGTGTATAAATTAAACCTGTAACCTGTAATAGGATAGGTTGGAGCAAACCCTTTAACTCACCCCCATCATGTTCAAGAGTTGCGCTTGTTCTTGCATTTGTGATTTTGTTCAACATGCACCGTGAAAATCTGGTGATGTGGCTCGCTGAGGGGCCCCCTCAGCGGAAAAAAAAGTTGGGTCAAGGCTGCAGTGTTCGCAAATACATAGACACGTAGAGATTCTGAGGTCATAGTATGTACCGAGTCGTGCTCCCAAAAAAAGTTCAAGGTCCAGAAATTTAAGCAAAGGCAAAAGCTCGACCTCCCACCGTCAAAAGTGACTCACAACAACTGACAGCTCTTCAATTTTGGGCTACGATTGAGAACTCATCGCGAGATACTCCAAAAGTCCAGCACAACGGAAACAAGGGCAGTTCACGGCCGGCAAACATGGCGCAAACTCACGAGTCAGGATCGGTCAGCGACGCCATCGACGCTCAGGCCGGCATCGAGTATTGGAACAACATCAGCGCTGATGAAGACGGCATGCTGGGAGGTGTACCGTCATGGGAGGGATTTGAGTCCATCTCCCGCATCGATCTGCAAGGATCGCGTACGTTCCTTGCCAGGCTCGGGATAGGAACCCAGCGCGGTAGACGATGCGTCAAGAACGTCGTGGATGCCGGAGCAGGGTGAGTGTTGTTGCCGTGATTCACGAGGTACTCCCCATCCCATCTCGTTGAAACCCTCTGCGCTTCTCTTCTTCCGCCCTTCTTTGTCGCGCAAGACATGATCAAATCAACTCACCCGGCCTTTTGGCAGCATCGGCCGAATCACCAAGGGCCTCCTCCTACAAATATCCGACCAAGTAGATGTTATCGAGCCCGTTGCCAAATTCACCGACGCCCTCCACGGTCAAGCCGGAGTTGGCACAATCTTCAACGTCGGGCTTCAGGACTGGCAACCACAACCCGGAGCCGAGTACGACATTATCTGGACGCAATGGTGTTTGGGTCACCTGAAGGATGCCGAGGTCATCTCCTACTTGCAGACTTGTAAGGCTGTCCTGCGCCCGGATAGCGGCGTGATTGTCGTCAAGGAAAATATAAGCACCAGCGACGTGTTCGATGAGGAAGACAGCAGTGTGACGAGGTCTGTTGACACCTGAACTTCCGACCTTTGTATTCTTCAAGCCTTCAATCCCTTCTTCATTCTACCCCTTGTCATGTCCGAATCGGGAAGATAAATCTGTTCCCCTTCAGCGTCGCCTACCTGCCACCATGACGATGAACCAGAACTGACCGTGTTTCTATCCGTTTAGGCAAGATAGTAGTTTCAGGATCTTGTTTGAACGAGCGGGCCTTCGATTGATCAGGACAGACGAACAGCGCGGGCTTCCAGAGGTGCCACCGGTGCGACTATTCCCGGTGAGAATGTATGCACTTAAGCCGATGAAGTAACGCGATGCTGTTGCAAATGAATAGATGTCCACATAACTGCTCTCTTTGTTGTCTGTTTCACCTGCGACTTGGCCTTTTCTTGCTTGTTCTTATCTTTGTTATCTGTCCGCACAATACTTGTATGCCTGTGATAGTGTCGAGCGAGCATGGAACACTGCAGCCAGGAATCAACGGGGCAGGAAAGCGACCCGGACCATTGCTCGCGCCCGTCATACGACTAGTCGCAATGCAGGAGACGATCGAGTCCTGGTAGGCAGACAATTCGCATGTTCGGACTTTTATCACTCGACACTTGGACGCTATCGGAGCAGGAGCATGAACAAAGATGTGAAATGGCAGGTTCGCACTCTTGCCAAGAATCAAATCGAGGCCACACAAGCCATACGTCGAGTCAATAGCACTACTGGTGTCTGATCTCCCTTTGAGGAATTGGCAACGAACTCTATTACGAGTCTATCGCCGATGCAGAACTGGAGGGCCAACTTTGTGACGCCATCTTGATCGATCATTGGCTTAATGCAGTCAGACTTTCGGTATGTGTATCCATATATCGGTGTCTACGCTGCTTACGAACGACGGACTAGCAAAGACATTTTGAACTACATATTCAAAGACAGCAAGCCCAAGAAGGTATTACATCGAGGATCGCCGTCTTGGTATCAGTGGGCTTGAAGAGCTTCCTGTCACTTCATAGCGATACAGCGGCGACCGCCTTCTACCCAGAAACGACTAGACACTGCTGAGCCAAGATCTGAAGCATTGCTCCGCTTGTGATTGGTGTTTCACCATTCGTTGTTGACTCAGTTCGAACTTCGCACACGGCAAAATAGTCATGATTACACGCCAGCCTCGTGGTTGTAGTCGAAGACGGCAGGTGAATTCCGGATTCCGGGGATCCTAATGTAAATAGGCTGGCTGCGAAGAGAATTCCGTCGGCCAAGACCAAGCGCCTGCTCAACCAAGCGAGATTGAACGCCAACGAGCCCAATCCCGACTGTGTCCTCATCTCAAAAAAGAACTAACAAATCGCGATGCCCTAGCCGCAAGCTCGCAGCTGAATCCTTGGGACGGTGGATTATAAAATCTGAAACACGGCCAGGCCTGTCAGTTGTTATCACAATGGACGACAACACGGTGCGGTACCAAAAGACGATTCCAATCCTGACCAGAGACAACCAGGATGCATGGTTTCTTCAGGTCAAACTTCGCCATGCGAGTCGAGGAGGCTAAATTCCTTGAGTTCATTAACCAAGCCCTGGAATTGTATCCCGTATGGGGCCTGGACCATGATTTGTCCTTACTCTGTAGGGCGCACTCCCACGACGTCCACAATGTCGTGTTCGACAACGTAGAAAATGTTCTTCGCCTCCAGGCGAAGTTTGACCTGACGAAACCATGCATCCTGGTTGTCTCTGGTCAGGATTGGAATCGCCTTTTGGTACCGCACCGTGTTGTCGTCCATTGTGTTAAGAAAAAGTATTCCTTCGTCTGCTTCTCTGCTTCTGCTTCGGCGCTTCTCTTGCCTCAGCTGCTGCTGTCGCTTTCCGTGAAATAAATCAGGGCAGTAGCTTGATCAATCGTCCAATTGTCCTCTGCGACAAACCGGCTCATAACCTATGGAACCAAGCATAGGGTGGTTGAGACACGTTGGGTTGATTGACCGTGTCTTCAGCCTTGTCCTCGGCAAGCGTGGCAATCTTTTCCTCCGGCAGGAATTCCTTGCCAATGCGCGAGGCCGCCTTGATGCCATTTAGTGTCGGCGTGAACAGTGGCGGCAACTTCAGGACCAGGGTGTTAAAGAGCATCTTGTCGGTGTAGGCCGGCTTCAGAGTCGCATCGGCACCCACGACTTTTCGGCGGAACTCCTTGAGGGTCTTCCACGCAACATCAATCGTCATCCCGTCGTTGAACTCAAACTGCGTGATGGCAGTCTAGTTCTGGGATGCAATTGCCTCATCCGTCTTATTATAGAATGTCTTGAGGGCATTCCAAACGGCTTTTGGCTTGCCATACTCATTCAAGAATCCCTGGTTCTCCAGGGACAGGGTGTCACACATGATCGACCTGGCCTTCGCCGCATCGACCCTGAACTTCTTAGCCTTCTCATTAAATCGTCCAACGGCGCCAGGCCTCATCTACAAAATATGTTCAAGGTGGCAAACTGAGCACCCGTTCCAAGGGAAACTAAGCTGTGTGGATCATGCTTCTTCGCGGCATGAGAGCGTTGCATCCGACCCAGACAATTCTAATCGTCTGACGCCAAAGGAATCGTCTCCTGCAAAAAAGGGGGCACGGCAAAAATACACAGGTATAACCTAGTCTGGGATGGAGTAGCAACAAAACCACGGGCAATACATGAGTTCTGTTAAAGAGTCCCTAACTCTAAGCAGGCCAACGTTGTGGCGTTGGCAGGCGTGCCGCAGCTACATACTTATGCTACGGCGTACCTGCTGAACCACTCTATACACGGGTTTTTGTATATGCCACACGGAGCGTGGATCTGATTCGACAACAAACCAGTCTCGACTCTCGGCTTTGGAGTAGTGCTCTCGCAGTGTGTGCGACAAAGTTCAATCTCGGCAGCTGGCCATTCGGCCTTTGTTAGGAGGCCAATCGCCGCTTATGAGCAGTGTGTCCGCAGGAGTGTGATGGCGTAGTTTGAGTCTCTGATAACCTCTGTTTTGCAGAATCCTCTCATGTTCATCACCAGCGACTTGCATCTTTTTAAAAGTCTATTCGGCGTCCGCGCAGCCATGCGCTCGTGTGGCACAACGGAAATACGGTCTTCTTGTTGTGTGGCAGGAGCGTTTTATCGATTGTGAGACGCGTATCGTTTTGTAGAGGCGGCATCCTGTCAGTAACACGAGGACAGTAGCATCGAGGCCAAGCCAGCAAAGCTGTCTAGCAAGGCAAGGAAATCGTGTCTGACAGCGCGCGTCCAACGCAGTGCGCAGGGGCATATCCTTGCCGAGAGAAGGAATGCATTTCAGTAGCGATGGCCGCGCACTTGCATAGAGGGAGGCCAGAGACTGAGTGAGATTGTCACCACCCGGATCTCCTATCTAGCAGCTCAATATCTATGACCTACCTTGCTCTCTTTCCCGTACCTTTACTCCGCCTAAACCTGTCAAACCCTGGCGACTTCCAAAGCGCCATATATATATACTCATCTTGTTAAGCTCCCTGAGCTTCAATGACCTCATACACGACAGGCAACGCAAAGCACATCATGAGCCGTCTAAAGGCAGTGCGCTCGCCGCTAAGGCACGACCATCCTTGGAAAGGCGTTTTTCTGCCCCTCTCAAATCTTCTTCTACGGCCTACGTCCCATGGGCCATGGCCGTCTAGCAGAAAGCACATGATACATCCCAGGACCCCAGTGGTGGACGTCCGTTCCCTCTCGAAGTAATTCGTGTGGCCTACCTACCCAACAGATACGTACTACAAATCACACCTCAATCACTCCAATCGCTTCAACTACATCATGATCTAAAGACTAAAGTACCTTTGCACAACATGTCTCGACGCCAGCCCTCAGTCTTCACGTCCACCCCCCCTAACTTCCAAGTAGCAAGCCCTTCGCGCCTCCCCGCAACACCCCCGTTGGAAAAGTTCTTGTCTTCAGAATCCAAAAAAAGTCAAAAAAAAGTCAAAAGTCTAGCCGCCACATCGGTGGGCCACTGGGCACAGGGAACAAGCCACGCGAACATTGTTCCATCTTCAGTGGCCGTGGCACTAAAGTAGTTCGATGCTAGCCACTTTGTTCTGTTCGGCAACTTGCCAAGCCTCATGTTCGTTCGTATGTACTTCGTAGCTTGTCCTGCCCTGCCCTCACCCTGTCTCCGGGTGAGAGTCCCGACTCCCGACTCCCCCTGACCAGTGACCAGTGACCCCTGACCTGACCCCTGTGCCTTGAATCAGCGGGATGTTACCTATTCTACGATATTAGAACTCGGCATATCTTTTGCGAGGGCCCCGGGTGGGGGTGGCCTTACTGCAACTTACACGCTAGCTGCCGGCCAAGTTTGAGGTTTCAAGTACCCTTAACCTAGGCATCAGATTTGGAGGAACTCGGAGTGAACCCTCCGTCCTGATAACTGTATCAGTGATACCTGATAGGAAGTTCAAGCACAACATGTCTAAACAGTAATGTGCTCCGTAGTCCTGACGGGGAGTGTCACGACTGGCTAGATACTGGACAGTAGACCCTAGAGCCTAGAGCCAAGGTAGGTAGACGCCAGGCACTCGTGGCGCTATAGTACCCTCTAGGTAGCTTGGATGCTGTTCATCGACGTGGCAAGATCTTAGGTAGATGACAGATGTCTAAGGTCTTATTAAGAATTCAAGAGTCAGGGGACCCAAGGGACCCAAGGGCTTAGAAGTTAGGGGCCCAAGGCCCAAGGGAGGTGGGCTAACTTCTCAAGTTCTCAGGGCTTTGCAAATTGCTGTACCTTGCAGAGGCTGCAAAGACTCACGATATAACTTCAGGCCCCGTGTCCGTGACCCGTCCAGACTCCAGACTCCAGGTCCCAGGGCAATGGAGGGCACGACGCAAGATTGCCCCCCAAGGAAAAAGTTCTCTATGTATTAGTGTAAAGTCAAAATCATCATATCATGACTCCAGTTACGGCTCACCAGTTGGCAGGGTGACAGGGTCTGGACATCTGAGTCCTGAAATCAAGATATAGCATCATATAGGCTGCCATGGCCCATTTTTGCTGTTTGTTGTTTGTTGCGGTTGAAACTTGAAGATGCATGCAACATCATACATGTCACAAAGCACTCAGCAGACTACCTACCTACCTACCTACAGTACATACCCTCCTACCGTAGGTGCCTCCTATCCGTAGATAGATCAATGATCATAGTGGGCCTTTATAATTAAAAAACCGCATGCCGGCTTCGAAGTGTGAAGCTTGGAGCTTGGAGCTTGGACAAAGACAGCAATGAACATTGAATGGCACGGCGCTAAGTTGAAAGTTCTAACTCGAGTGGATCCGAGATCGTGTAACCAGTACCTTAGGAGGCTAGGTAATGTAGCCTTTTTTTGGAAACCGAAAACTTGAATCAAATAAAGTCAATTTGGGGGTCCCGGATGAATATTGGGAATACATTGGGGAAAAGCCGCACGATTTGCTCCATGTGCCATATTGTCGTCACTGGTCAGTACTCGATTCTATTTTGGCCCATGGCCCATGAACCTGCTCTGTTGTGCGATGCATGTAAGTCCCGCACCTTCTCAAGACACCCAGGAACGCCAAACAAGGCTGAAGCAGATATGTACTATAATTACTGGCTATGATGGACAAATGAAGTTGCTGTGCTGTGGAGGAGAAAGAGGTATGTACATAGAGGATGGTTGTAACTTGTGTATGTACGACTACGGCTCGACCACAAGTACAAGTGACAACACATGTATGATGTCACAAACGACAACAAGTTACAACAACGGACAGACAAAGTGCAAGACAACGCAATTCATTCCACGTCCCCCCAAAAGCCAAACTCTAAACACCATGCACTATCCTGTAGGTATGTACTAGGATGCCCTGAGCCCTCAACAGCACAGTCCATACTACAGTTGTCGTACTCGGACGTTGTAACTCTCTATGTATATGTCACGACAGTCACATGTGAGCTTTCCAGAGTCCAAACCCCAGGGCCCAAGGACCCAAAAGAGAAATCTTTCTCGCAGGAAGAGAAACGAGCACAAGTGCAAAAGCAAAAGAAAAAGAAGCGACCAGCAGAAGATGACGCAGGCGATCTGACTGGATCGAGACCGAAAAGTAATCTACGAAGTATGTATATACTACAAAGACACTACTGCAGCACTGAAACGCCCTCTCCCACAGACCAGCCTCTTTTCCTGGCCCCGTGTACCGTTCTTCATGATTCCAAAGCAGTGGGTAAACTAAAAATGAAACAAAAGGTCCGGCCGGCTGTCCAATTTGATGTGCCAAAGTGCGGCGCGTTGTCTGAAGAATCAAGACTGGGGCACAGTCTACAGAAACGGATAATGAGGTACAAATGGTTGGTGCAATTAAATCAGGCCATCCTCCAGACGCGGTAATAATGCAGGTCACAAACAGTCATGTGTAAGAGAAAAAAGTAAACAAAGAACTGTACTCCGTATTTATGTAGCCAAAAAAAGCACATTGCACAAGGCGCCTTTAGCATGACTTTAGCCTAAAGAGGATGGATACGGCAGATGGACCAGACGTGGCGCCGGCACTCCATCCCGCACTCTCGTTCCCACATGGTCTCGTCGGATTTGATCTCCGAGGGGAGAATTGCCGCTCCATGCTCATATCATACATGGCTTTCTGTTCTACCGGCTATTCGTAGTCATCCGGCAAACAGATTGTACGAGGATGAACTGCGCGCTTCGGCCCAGCGGCTAGCCACCACCCCGACATGCGGCAATTTAAACACCAATCGGAACGACATCGTTGAAAGGAAGCACTGTACTCCGTAATTCTCTAAATTATTATTGCGATTGCGACGTTAACGTAATATAAACTAGTGCACGCATCTGCGCACCAAAGATGCGGCCGTGGTTGAGGTCATTAATCATGATATCGATTGGTACGTACGCCAAGGCGATTTGGCCTCAATGATGGGTCTGGGTCGTAAAGAAATTCATCAAGCGTATATCCGATGCAGGTTCGTTGAGAATTTGTGTCGTTTCGTGCCCCAGCAAGTCGTTGCCAGATGGCCCGATGCTGCGGCCTACCTCCTGGCATCGGACATTGGACCCCCCTGACACATGCTGCCACACATAAGTACGTACTCGTAATAACAAGGGAATGCGTCGTTCTGACGAGATTGAATAAGCCGATAGCGAAGCTGGCTGTCTCCATCCACACTGCGCTTCGTAGGACCGCTCAGTACTAGTAGGCTATTGCTGTATCTTGATGCGACATGGACTGTATTGCTTGAAGTGAGATGGACTGCATGTCTTGATTCGACATGGCCTGTATGGCTTGAGGCGACATGGACTGTAATGCTTCATAAGAGATGGACCGTCGTCGTTCATCTTGATTCGGCAGGGAGTCGATCTCGCGTTTCGGCAAGGGCTCGATATCTTGATGCGGCATGGACTGTATGTCTTGATACGAGATGGTCTGCATCTCTTGAGGCGACATGGACTGCAATGCTTCATAAGGGATGGACCGTCGTCGTTCATCTTGATTCGGCAGGGAGTCGATCTCGCGTTTCGGCAAGGGCTCGATATCTTGATGCGACATGGACTGTACTTGATGCGACATGGACTGTACTTGATGCGACATGGACTGTACTTGATGCGACATGGACTGTAGTACTTGATAAGAGATGGGCTGTCGGTGTTCATCTTGATTCGGGGGCTGCATGTCTTGAGGCGACATGGACTGTACTTGATGCGACATGGACTGTAATACTTCATAAGAGATGGACTGTTGGTGTCCATCTTGATTCGGGGGCTGCATCTCTTGAGGCGACATGGACTGTAATGCTTCTTCATAAGAGATGGACCGTCGGTGTCCATCTTGATTCGGGGGCTGCATGTCTTGATGCGGCATGGGCTGTACACCTTGAAGCAACATCGACTGTAAGTCTTGAAAGCTAAGCGGCATGGACCGGATATCTTGAAGCGGCATGTCTTGATGCGAGAAAGACTTGTCCAGGCCGGGTAAGAGCGGCATGGAATGTGGGCCAAAAAAGGCATCTGCAATCGAATTAGCTGCCCAGTCGACAGCGGTATCGTCTTTCAATGCGGGATCGACGAGGTTCGACGACGCCAATAACGACGCCGTCGGGGTACTCCATTGCAAAGAGTGAGAAGCCTGCGTACCTCCGCCTGGGCTGAGGGACCTCCGCTTCTTCCACTTCACATAGAACCTACCCCTATTGTGGTTACCGGGACTGTTGTTGGTACCAGTAGTAAAGTCACCGCTTAATGGCGATCCATCCATCATTATGTGCGCGGCAGCCGGCGTTGTCGGTGGCATGAAGGAAAAGTCCAGTTCGGGCGTCGTTTCGGCGGCGATCTGATGCGGCTGTTCGTCGAAAAAGGGATAGTTGTTATTGTTGCTCATGTTTGGTTGATGCTGGCTCTGCGCGGAAAACACATCCATTGAGCCTGAGAAGGTTGTGGTCGTGCCCATGTATGCCGGGTTCAGCGGCACCTTGACGCGGGGCTCCAGGTCGTAGACACATCCTATCGACCGATTCTTACATCTGGTACCTGTGAATATCCCCATTCGTGTCAGTCTTGGCATACCGGGATCTGACAGATCCGACAGTTCAGAGCGGGGGGGGGGAGGGACATATTCAAGATGTCGAAACCAGAACCAGAACGAAGACAACATGGGAACAACAAACATTCGGGTTTCTTGTAGTCGCATTTTACTTTGAACGAGATGCATCGCTCGCATGATCTCTTCTTGGTCGGAATGACCTTGCCTAGTGCCTTTTGACACCGCCGTCTATGTCGTTCCCTCAAGTCTCCTGTTCCCGTTTCCCGTGGTCAGCCAGCGCTCTTTTCTCTTGGGTGAAGCCAGTAGCGATTTGAAGAGCAAGGGCAAACCCCCCCGGCTGTAGATGGGAATGACAACAAGCTACATGAGAGTATACAGACGGACGGACAGAGAGAGAGAGACAAAGAGGGAGACAAAGAGGAACAGGAGAGACACTCATACTTCGGTTGAATTGCTTTAGGCAAATCTGACAAACATGGACGTCCCCTGCATCCAACGTGGACGTGGATCGGGCGGGGAATGAAGCGGCTTTCATGCTTGGTGACGACAGGTGAAAGAACAGAGCAAGATGATGAGCGGAAGCAACCGTACATCAAGTGGATCGGTATTGCCAAGAGTAACAAAACGAGTGTCGTCACTCCGTTGGCAAACAAGAACCAATGTGTATTGATGTTGAGGAACAGCGGTTGATGATGGGCGGGGTTGAGGGGGAAGACGAGTGGAAGGCTGAAGCAGGTAGGTAAAGAACGCAAGGTAACAGTGAATGTATATCACCAGTACTCTCTCGCGATCTGCAGTGTCGTGTGGTGCGACTTCTTTCGGGCGTTGGGGGACGTGACGAGCGACAAAAAAAAAGTACTCCGTGAGGTATTATGATACTCAGAATAGTGTCAAGTGATGCCTTTGTGCGAAGTCTTGAGGTTCGTTGCGGTGCTTCAAAGTCAACGAATGTCAAGATGATGGTCCTCGCGCAGCCTTGTGATTCAGTTGTTCTTGCCGCAACTGCCAAGTTCGAGTGTTAGCCAATGGATGGCGAGACAACTTCAGTTGCTCTTGCTGCGACTTGTGCTGTGTCAGTACAAATGACGAGATAAATAGTAAGTACTAAAAGGGCAAAGAGCCAAGAAAGAAAAAGAGGGTTTTGCGAGAATATATATTGAACCGACCCTTTGTCAATCAAAAATAAGCAGTCGTCCAGCCGCCAGCAAGCAGCAGCAGGTCTGGTGGCACATGCAATGCAATCCCTGCCAATACGTGCCCCTCAATAATTAATCTGCTCCTGGCGTTGCTGCTCAATAACCGAGAAATGCAGAACGATGCAGAGTGCACACTGCAGCATGGATAAAAGTTGAATAGAATACTATAGCACGACAGAGGATGAAATCGGTCGGGTTTGTAAATAAGAATGAGGGTAGAAAAAGTATTCGAGCCAGGATAAATCCGGAAATGCGAAAGGGTGGGATCTGATGCTACTTTATTCGAGGGTTCCGTCACCCGTGGGACTCGAGGGGAAAAAAAAAAACAATCAACAACACGCCCACGCCACGAACCAGCTCGTCAATACAATCGAACGAGGTCATGAAGATTCATGCAGCCTGGCATTGACTCTAGCCCAGACGTAGGTAAGTAGGTACATACCGGGTATATACTATAGCCCTTCCTCACACGCCATCCGAGCCGAATACAGAGTACCTGCCATTTCTAGCCTGGAATGGCATACCTACCGCAAGTCTAGCAATCTCTTCAAACACAAAGCCAAGAAGTAAATGGCAAAGACAGGTACGCGTCCTGAGCCGGCGTGGCGGCGTGTCAATACTAAAAGCGCCAGTTCGGGATTTGCATCTGCGTCCTCGACGAGAGTGGATAAAGAATTGCTTCAAACAGCTTGATTGGGATGATGCGGTGCGCGCATCCTATGTACAGGTGCAAGTGGGTGTACTCCGTATGTTACGCAGAAGGTGAGAGAGAGAGAGAGAGAGAGAGAAGGTTGGGGAAAGGGGGTGACTCTGAGGGGGTGAACTCTGAGGACTCTGAGGGGTGCGCGTAGGCAGAAAACGGACTTTTTTTTTCAATCTGTCGAACTTCAGGTATCTTGTGTGACGTGCGATTACTCCGTCGTCGAACTTTACCGCTTCGCCTTTCGCGCCATATACTTGCGCGCGTCCTTGTACTTTTGCCTGCTCTCGTCTCAGTCTAATCCAAGTAACAAGTAATAACAAGTAATCACGACCAAAAGTCCGAGGCAATATGTAACGCGAACACAGATTGGCATCTTTGGGCCCATCTGAGCAGCGAGCAGTGCCGTGCCATGTGCGCCGGAAAAGGGGACGATAAGAGAACGGTGCAACAATTTCACGCGCGCAACACGTTGCTGATGCTCCATGAGTCCATTGCCGATAGTGGCTACTCCGTACTGGCCTGCCCACCACTGGTAGTAGTACTGTACTGGTCCGCTAGCGAGCTATGTACATATGCCTTTTGTAGCCGTCCGCTTGTCAAGTTGTCAAGTTGTCAAGCTGTCAACATCAGACACAAACCCGGATCGCTCTGATTATTGATACCGGGAACACATACTCTCTAACTTTCTGCTAAGGCATGAACAGCTGTTCTGGAGTCTGGACGGGGATCTTCGGCGAACTGTGGGACGCAATAATTAAACAGCCACCACAATCTGGGCAGGTCATCAACGCGGAGGAAACAGTAAACACCACAAAAATAAGGTATCAAGAGCCACTTACAAAAGCAAAATGTCGGCCTGGCTGATCTCCTGCGAAGCCGAAATGTCGCACGTAAATTACGCGGGGAGACAGCAACTTGGTTTCCATTTCGTCAGCTGACCACGACGTCAAAAAAGTGTGTATGACATATGTACTTGAGAAATTCCATCAAAGCGATGCACGCTACCTCTCTGCCGAAGCAGATTCCGAGCCATGGGCGTACGGAGTACAAGTACAGTAAGACCAGATGAAGTCGTGTATTAAACGAGTGAGCAAGTTGTGGGCCGAATCATGATGACGGCCCCGCCGATCGCAAGAGGTATATACAGTAAACAGACGGCCACTTTGCCGGCAACTACATAGGTAGTGACATGATTTCCTTCCAGAATGAAGTTGCCAATGGGCCATGTACGGACTCACGGAGTAACTGTTTTCAGCTATGTACACAGCTACACATGTACATACATACATCATACATGTGGGCATCTGAGGCGCGATGTCGGGCTAAAACCAACCCCGTCACGCCCCGTCGCGCCCGTCGCGCCCCGTCCCCGGGCAAAGATCGACAACGATTGTTCAATGTTCCCTGGCGCTGGTCCGTCTTTAAAAACGATGCCAAGTTCGATTTAAAGTGGGTGTGTCACAGTTTGGGGCCCCATGCCGATGCCCATGGATTGCAGATTTCGGCTTAGATGCGAAATCACGCGCCGGTTCAAGATGCTTGGTCCGCCCGCCGCCAGCCGGGGCCTGGAGGCTGGAATCGGCATATGTATGGCCATTGACAACGACCACCAGCTGGCAGCCAGCCACAGGGCGAAGAAGAGGAGGGTGGCTTTTTCGGCCGCCGTCGTCTGATGGCGCCCGGACTAGGCCGAAGGAACCTGTGACCACTGACCAACTATGTTAGACCACTGGAGTCCTGGACCAAGCCAAAGCTGTCTCAGCAAAAACAGGTGCTGCAGCCTGCCATCGCCCAGCGACTTTTCAGCTTATTACTGGTCCTGGTGTCCAAGTGTCGGTCGGAGCCGAATGACAGTAGGTACCTATTGCCTGCCGCCCCAAATCTTTACCGTGTGTAATCGTGTGTTTACCCGGACCAGGCGTCGTCTTGATTCTTCATCGGCCTTTCTCGAATGCAAGTCAACCTGGTAAACGCCGCCTCAAGAGTCAAGGCCAGCCAGCTTGTAATGACAGTATTTATAGAATATGTACTGTGCAAGATCATGATGGTGGCGTTTGAAAACCCCCAGGGCGGCAGGGCCCCAGCTCTGTACATATCTGAGAACCACGAGAGCGAGCACGTTATGTGCAAATGTCGTACGCGCTGATCCATGCAGTCCTCAATGTCCATGTGCTTTGCTTTTTTCGCCCGTCAGCTCCACTGCAACAGCAATGCAACAGAGCCTTAACCGCCCTAGATCTGCGGCCCAGGTCGAGAAGAGAAGCCGTGGATTCGTGGGCATAAAGGTCTCGTGGTCTGAAGTTTCGGTCATGGCCCATGGGCCTAAGACACACTACGCATCAGAGCCTAGCTAGAGGACCCTGACGGAAACATTGCCTGTTTCCGGCAATCGAATGGGGGGAGGGGTGTGATCCGATCCCACTTACGGAGTACGGCGTATACGGCCACCGCTTCCCGCACCGCATCCGAAGCTGGCTTCCGAAGTTGCTTCCAAGTTCCTAGGACCTACATACAAACTAGGTACAGTACAGTACATACAGTACATATGTATAATGTACCTACCCCAACTTTGTCTTTTTGAACGGACCGCCGTGAGACTGCGACCCGTTGCGTAACTCAAACTTGGTCGTTGCCTCATCTATGATCTCACGTCGGGGAGCGGCTGGGGGTGAATTGAAACTCCAAGATACCTATGTACATACTCCGTTGTACATACTCCGTACATCACTTCACATCACTTCATATACATACATAACTCCGTACCGGTATGTCCAGTGTCAGTAGAAATGCCGATCCGGTGAGCGCGGTAATACGGAGTATACGGTCCACGGAGAGGGGGTCTTTTGTTATGTGGAGAAAGGGCCCGCAATGGCTCCTGTCTTCTCCTCTCCTCTCTCCTGTCTTCTCCTCCTTCTCCTATATTTCTCTCCTTTCCGTCTCCGCACAGGTACATTAGGTAGCTGCTGCTGCTCTGTGCTCACTGCTGGACAGTGCCGGTGCATGCTGAAGACTTGAATGCAGCGATAGGCTAGGCTCTGTTGCCAGAAATAACCACTAAACATCATACCTCAATGCTCATACATATACCTGCGCGCGCATGCATTGTAACCCTTCTCGCAAACCAGGCTCGACAAAGGCCCAGTTCGAGTCCCTTCCTGGACAAGGCATGTTCATATGTACCCCTTCTCGACGTGTTCCTTTCAAATGTTGAAGCCTGCTCCACCAGAAGGCGGATCTCAAACAAACATCCCCTGTACTGTGTACGGTGTACATAGGTACTGTAGGTATATACATAATACTCCGTAGATCAGGAATAAATACCTCCCTACCTGCCTAACTGCTCACTCGCACGAAAGACACTGTGATGGGAGCGGCTGAAAGGATGTGTCTAAAAGGAGAATTAAGAAAAGAAGTTTAATATGTGCCACAAAAGAAACGTGGGCTGGAAATATAGCTCATTTCCGTACCTCGGCAACAACTTGCCAACGGCTTCACAGGCTGTATATGTACAGCGTGGGTATGTACTCCGTAGTGTACTCATTTTAATTCGAGAAGCGTGCGCTTGGAACGCTGGGAAGATCTTTGTCTGTCCCATTGGCATGGTATCTGCAGTGTGCCAGTTTCGTCATATTGCGTCCAACGCTCAGACGGTACCCCGTGCTCAAAAGGCGCCCATGCATACTCCGTCCACTTTGAGCTGACAGTCATCATGTAAGGACCCTATGGTACCTACCTACCTACCTACCGAGGTATGTATGCACAAGACGAAAGCCGCAGGCCAAGTTCCTTGGGTGCCGGAACGTCTAATTTCGTCTCGTAGTTGTTTCCAACACCGGTACACCCGGGTGTCTGTGACGTCCAAGACTGTGCTGAATTGTCTCACAGGTGACAGGGTACATAGTCTTGGCGGAGATGGAGTGAGGCCTGTCACGAACGGATCCGGGATAGCTAGTACAGTAGTCACTGTAGGTATGTACTGGTGAAGCCGAAAAGAACGTGGCTCGCGACTCGCGAGTCGCGGATCAATATACCGAGCAGACGCGACGTGATACGCGTTCGCGTTCTCACGGCTCTCGGGCCTATACATATTATTGCAAGGCAGCCATTACTGTTACAAGGACCAATGGAGGCCGGTTATGAACGACAGATGGATTGTCGCGACTGTCGCGTACATGTACATATTCAGAGAACGGAAAAGTCCAGCTGGTTAGACGCATCAGCTACTTCTCTCATTGACAATACGAAAACACCACGGCAGTAGAGAATCTCAATCTGACATCATGGGACCCGGGACTCCGAACTCGGGAGACTCAATTCGACGTGGCTAGGAGAAGAGGCCAAAATATTGTTCAAAGCGGCCACCCAGGTGGCCCTGGACAGTGTTAGCCTTTAGGTACACATAGTTCGTTCACCTTGCGCAGCTCGAACGCTCTCTTCGGCATGGGCGAAGGAATTCATGCAAGCAATTATCCTTGTTTATAGGAGGATGAGAACTCCAGTTGTTGTGCAATGACGTATATGTATTTGTGCCTGATTCAAGTGGCAACCGGATCTTGGCCATCTTGTCTCGGCCGGGTCCCAGTCTCGGAGTCTCCATTTCGGCCTCCCTCCGCAGAGATAGGAGGACTGAGGTCACGAGGAGGCCTCTCGCCATGGTATAGTGCCGAGGTATCGTCAACAGAGTGGCAATCAGATCAACTCTTGCAGCTTGCTTGCTTGCTACGATAACAAGAGCAGCGAACGGATGATGAGAATTTACATGTATGATGTGATGACCACTGATGAGCCTGCCGCCAATATGCTTTCATATCTCTGGAGTTCCGAGTCTACACCTTTTAGTCTTTTCTGGCTCGAAATCGGTTCATTGACTCGATGCATTGCTTGTAGTTACTATGTCATGATTCATCGCAGACATATTGTTGAGAGGAGTGCACGATGTTGCTGATCTATGTCTATGAAGCGTAGAGCGACCGTCGACGGCTTTGCCCCAGAAGTTCAGAACCTCATTCACGGGGCAGACATCTGATGTATCATAGCTATTGTTTCAAGAAGCCATGATCGAACGACGAAATCTTTCTTTGAAAAGAGGTCGCGTCCTGTTGGCATGGCAAATTGCAATTGATTCTGCTTTTTCTTGCGTCAACCAAAGTCACCTGGGCAATGTGAAACCAATCTTTGAAGTTCGGCCGATAGGATAACCCATTTCAGTCATCTGATGCCAGACTCGTCACTCGTGGGGAGACTCCCGCCTACGGTCTGATTTGTAGCTTCACACTGAACCGTGGTACATAGGTAGCAAGGACATGGAGTAATTGTTGGAAGTTCAAACTTCAAGTACATACGTAGTCGTTGGCCTGTGATAGGTTGAGCAGGTTCTCCATCTCGAATCACCTCTCGCCCAACTCTGTTGCAACGGTCTCCCCGGGGCCCGGGTGGATTCCCACTTTCAGGGTCATTCATGTCCCTCATATCACCGACATGAGCCTTGTTCAAGTGTGCCCTCGTATTCTCTGAATAATGCGCCAACGGCATTGTTCATGACGCGGTCGGCGTTGCGAGCCCATAATTCAAGTCTCAAGCACCTCAAAAGAGTCCCGGCTTCTTCGTAGCATTGGATTGTGCCAGTGGTGCCGACGATGAATGGATGAATGGGAAGTCCTGCGACTGACAACAAGTCTCAAGCTACAGAAAGGGTTCAACACACAGTAGCAATCGCTCCTGCAGAGACGGATGCTTGGCTCGAATCGGGTGCTAATTCCGTGAGTCCATGCATCATTGGCTGAACCCGATTCTTCATCGCAGACTTGATTGCCGAGTCCACAAGTAAGGAGGTCAAGGTTTGCTTTGCTGCAACATGCAAGAAGACCACAGGAGTAAGGGCCACTAGGCGGCATGACAAGTGATTTGAGGATAGATGGTACACCCGCGTGGCCATCATATCCAGCATATTCGCCCGCCTCAGGCCTTTAGCAACAAATAGCGTTCTATAACTATTTTTGCAAGGTACGAAACATCCAATTGATTCTCCAGAGTCCATGACATGATGGGGGCTATTGCCCGACGGGCGAATGTCTCAAGACTTGCCTACTCGTCGCTCGATCCCATTTTGCATTAGACCGTAGTGGTGAGAAATCTTGGCCTGGTTTCGAATCCTGACGTCCGCTTCCTTCGAGGTGGCGTTGCCCACTCGCCTTGCACACAGGGCTCCCGACAGCAGTGTCCTGCGCATATGCGACGTCCATCAAATTGGACACCAGACGGCAAAATCCTGCTAAAATACGACGTGCTCCAGGCTCTAGCTTCGATTTCAGACGGCAGTGTCGGTCTCGTATACTACAACATTCCCCAGACTGGAAACTAGACGTCAGGGCGAAGCGCCCATCCGTGAAACACGGCTTGCAAGCCCTTGCGATGACTGCTGGTCGGCTTTTCGAAACATGGCCGACGTGTGTCATGCGGAAGAAGAGTCTCTCCGCGGATGAGCTGAAGTCGGCTGAGCCGGCCTACGGAGTGCGGACTCACGAAGTATGGTTCTGGCTGGTGCATTGTGCATGCCAAGGTACTGTACGGCTGCCAATCCTGTTGTGGTGTCGATGTTGTAACTTGTCGAGCCATCACAAGGATGGAAATGGGTGGAGTTGAGAAGGTGCGATTCAATGTCACGTTTCCGGGCCGAAGGCGGATCGATCAATGGACGCAACCAACTTTGAACTTTCAACTGGCGACACGGCCCATTCCTCCATCCGCCACGACCACAACGCCACAGCTACCTAATGCAGGGTTCGACGACTCAAAGTCTCAACGAGCTCTCGAAATGACTCCAATATTGCCAGTGTGCCACTAGCAACTTTCAGCACCTACAAAACATTTGTCTCACCAGATCTGTTATTTTGGTCTTGTCTTGAATGTAAATTCAACCGTGGAGTCCATAGCAGCGAGCTGCGAGACAGACAATGAGCTGCCACGTTACATCACATTACTTTGGCATTATCGGTCTGTTGCCATCATTCTTTGTTGCGTTTCAATTCTCGAGCTCCTGCGCTGGACTTTCCATAATAATCCTCGCCATCTCGTGCCTCAGAATGTTTCCCGAGCTCGCTGGCCAATCGCATTTACGCCATCACATCCCGCCTTTGACGTGCGACATGGATCTGTCAAAGCCGTTTTTTTTCTTTCAATAGGCTAATTTGGTCAGTGTTGCAGGCTTATCTAAACGCTCAACTGATGCAGATGGCTCGGGCGGCAATGTACCTACTCCGGGCGGCAACCGAGGCAATGAATAGATACATGTACCCTCAGTTTCCTTGCATCATGTACATACCCCATCTGCCGTTGTCACAACTGTCGCAGGTTTTGTGGGCAGACGGAATGCGACTCAAGGAGCTAATCAGTGATCTTGACGGATTGAGCAGAGAGGTTGCCATCAAATTGACTTGAGGCAACACGATACATAGCGCCATACCAGAAAGCAGAACGTCGTAGCAAAAGCTTGGCGCTTTCGGTTCGAACTGGGCTATCAGTGTTCTTTGTCATTTGCAGATCTAGATCTGGTTAAACACATCTACTTTCACAAGCCGACGTGCATGGGCCCTTATATCTAGCTCGTCGGAATGTCACGAATGTTCCGGCGGCACGGGAGTCGCCAACGAGATAAGCGCCTTGTCAGGGCTGTTCTCCTGATTAAGCTTCGCCCTCCTGCAATCCAGGTTCAAAACGTGGCTGCCTCGACCCGAGCCGATAGTTGCGGGGACGGCCCCAACCCGCAACCCGCAACCCCATGCAACCGAGTTGTGGCTTCTCACGATTCGCCCAGCCAGTTCTCTCACTGGTAACTGGACAGGCAGTCCAAGAATAGCTGAATATGCAGCTCATAACCAGCAAAGTACTCAATCGCATGCTTCTGACAGCATGCGCATTATTACTTCGTAGATTGAGAGTGCAGATGCCAGAAGGGGACACAATGCCCGGGCCGCCCGTGACGGAATAAGTATGTAGTTTTGTGGGCTACATCGTCCACGAACACTGCATCACAACAAAGAACAAGTGTATTTACGGAACAGATCAAGAGGCCATTGATCCACAGGATGGTAGCGGGTGGTGGATCAAACTAGGTACGAGCATGATCACGTCACTCAGGGTTCCTCGTTTGCAATCCGCCCTTTGCAACTTTAGCCCAACCAGGAGCATCACCTCAGGTAATGTAGCTGTCTTCTGTAGGAGTATTGAACTTTCTAGGCTCCAGCTGGAATCTACTCTAACGTGATCTGTCCATGTAGGACCCGGCCGATCTCAGGGGCGTGCCATGTAGACCAAGGCTGCAGCCTGCAATGCATGTTCAAGAGGGAGGGGACTCAGGAGAGCCTTCTGAAACGTATCTCTGCATACAAATCACGTGTGATAAGTTCTCCTCATGCTACGTAGCAACGGTGTCGAACCTCAGATTTGCTGCGTTGTCCATGGGCTTGCAGATAACCCACTCAGACCTGTCCACATGGGCATGCGACGGGTGCCTATGTAACCAGACATCGAAACCGCACGAGGCCATTCCGTGGGGCCTATTGTCCGCACACCTTCGCGGGCACAAGTTCCTCTTCTCTTCATGTATGTATGTATGTACACTGCTCCGCAATTCTTTTCCACTTGATGAACGATGAACACGTGCGCCGAAAGCAGAGAGAAATTGGTGCCCTAGCTGCATTTTCGCATCACAGGAAGACACATGGACAAGGCGGATCTAGTAACGTTATGCAGGCTATTCGACATGCAGCATGCCTCATGCGTCGGAGCCCAAGACAGGGTATTTTTATATTCGATCTGATTAGCCTCTGAAAGACCTTCTACTAAAAGCCATGGCTGCATGGAACGGATCAGCACTGAGCTGTTTGGTCCGCATCAGGCGAAGCGTCATTGTCATGGGCTAAATCTTGATCCGATTCTTGCCGAAAGAACGTGTTTGTGGAGTCGGTCAGGAAGCGGCGTTTCCACCTTGGGCATACACACGGGACCCGGGTTGATAGAACAATCGAAGCTGAACTTGTGAAGTCAGAAGATCAACTGGAAACAAAGAAGGCAGGAGAGAAAAGTGACACTGATATTTGGAGCGAACAAAGGGCCTTTTGTCAAATTGATGACTCAAGGCGTCTTGTTACGGACATGAATCATATAATGACGATTATGACGCATTATTGAGGGAGTAGGGAAGATTCAAGAAGGAGAAAAGGGAAAACTGATGAAAAATAAATTCTGTTCAGCTTCAGGAATCAGCGATTCAGCATGGCTCGTCCGACAATAAACATGGCCGTTGCAAGTTGAAACGTCGAGGATTATACTAAAAATAGAGGAGACATCATTCTCAAGTTTGAAGTTCCAACGGGCTGCGTATTCTGTTCAATTCTGGAGTCAAGCACGCAGCTCATCTCAAACATGTTGTTGACCTGCATATGAAGTCGTTTCTTATTCGCCATGTCAACCGAAAGACCAGACCAAAGCGATGCCGGTCAGAGACATTAAATATCGGTGTGGGAGAGGCATCTAACGCCAAGGCTGAGGGCTCAAGCAAAGACGTACATCCCACGTCTGTAACTGAGATACATATTTCAATCAGACCTCTAATCGCAATGGCCACTCTCTTGAGTCTTCGAAAGAATTCGATTCTTGGTATGCCAGTACCTGCCATAGACTCCACCTGTGAGTCTGTGACCTCCATGACGATCGATCTCGAGAATGCTCATTCACTCACTCACCCCTCACTTACTACCTACATAGATAGCCCACTCACTCACAAAAGCCTCCCTGTGACCCTGTCACCACTCAACCGCGGCTTTTATCCCCGGCTATCGGCTCAAATCGCCTGCAACTCTATTTCACCTGTCTCCGGCCATCCCCGAGTCCCGAGTCCCGACTCATGGGTCTTGACATCATTGGCATCGACACCTTGTTCTTTTCCCTGCCTCATGATTCATCTGCATCGTGATAAGAGTAGAGCATTGTGGATAATCTCCAGGACCAGCCTCAGGAGACAGGAGACAGGATTCTCGGGACCGACGCTCGTAAATACCCGGAAAGACTTACATTATGTACATACATGCGCCGTATTCTTGTGAACAGCCATGCTCGCTTATTTATTCCCCTCCAAAGAGCAGAAACTCGTCGTTTTGCATCAACCTGGCCTTGTTCTGCCTATGTACCTACCTACATACCTACCTACCTGGCTTACTCCGTACTCCATATGTAATGTCCATCGTCTCGATCATGCCACCGACCAGGGTTGCCGAAGGAGCCGAGACTGAAGATCCTGCGGGGCAAGCATAAAAGCGTTGCAACTTGCCTTGAGCCCCTTGACGTTGCCGACGACTAGGGTACAGGTACAGTGCATATTACGGTGGTGTTGGGATTCAAGTTGAACGGATCAGATAATAATTAATGGAGTATCAAATGCATACTACCTAGTAACCTGTGTACATACATACACAACCCTATGGGGGGGGGGGGGGGGGGTTTGAACGCAGGATACATACCTACCAATTGTCGTTCAAGCCCTCTGCGACGTTGGACTGGATATGCGGCTGCCGTTTATCATTTATGCGCCGCAAACGGTGGATTTGAGGGCCAGGCAGAGTGAAGGCCGGCCACCCACACACCCGCCCGCGTGAATGCGTGAAAGCGCATGTGCATGCATCGTCGTGACTAATTGGAGGCTTTGTGGAGGGTTCATGTGCTTTACTTGAAGAGAAGAGATCTCGGAAGTACATATGTCATGTCACAGGCCTACGAATAATGGGATGCATTGGACGCCGATGGAGATGGATTCCAGCGCTTTTGCCAACGCGACTGCTACGTGTACATACATACGCACGCGGTTGCAGCAGTCCAAACTCACCTTGATGGTAAGTCTCGTGATGATAATAGGTTGACATGCATGCATGTATGCTTCATTGCTACTATCGTTTGAGCTATAACGGGATTGTAGTCGCTGAAAAAGAAAGCACGCAGGGGTACATATGTACCTTGGTATGTTTTCAGGAGCAAGGATATGTATGTTATACTCCGTAATGTAACCGATCCAGCCATTGCACGTGCCAATGCCATTTCTGTTGTAACTTCTTGTTCTTGTAAGGTATGCTTCACTTCCACGTCTCTTTCTTTGACCGCGGCTCATAGGATAATTCAAGACTACCTCATAACGCCATCTATCGATTATGCCAGACGTAAGGGTATCAACTGACTACCTAACCAAGAGAGTGAGTTTTGTTGAAATGAAAGACCACCAAACGGCGAAAAAACATTCCAAAGAGTAAGAGACTCAGGAATTATGAGTCACATGACCAACTGTAAACGCACATCACGCTACTCTTCCTCATCCTCCAGGCCATACTCAGCATACATCCCATCATCATCGTCATAACCCCCTCCAAATTCCTCCCCTCCTTGTTCCTGCTCCTGCTCCTGCTCCTGCTCATCGTACCCTTGCTCCTGCGCGTCGTCCTCGTATCCCGCCTCACTCTCCTCCGGTGCCTCCTCATTGACGGCATCATCGTCCGCGCCAAACGTACTACCTGCCACACTGGTCTTACGACTTGGCGCCGTTGACCCAAGACCACCCGCATCGGGAATGTCGAAAATGCTGCGAATGGCATCGTAGTTGATTCGCTTGGACCATGCTCGGTCTTTGGCAACGTTGATGGCAGCTTCAGCAGCTGAGTTGGCTGGACTTGTTTGGCCCTCGCCCATGCGCGCTTGCTTCTTGCGACGACGTGTTTGTTTTGGTCGCTCTGCTTCGACTTTTCTGCGAAACACCTTTTCTTGGTGCTGTCGAAGCCAGTCTTTGTTCTGGTTCACCCAGATGAGTTCCTTGATGCGTGCTTCGTCGGGTGACAGGAGGCAGTTGATCACTTCGGGATCATCGGCGAATTCGTCTTCAGTAATGTCCTTGGCCATGGAGACTGCTTTGCTTGGCCGTTGCTGGAGGGCCCAATGTGAATGGATTCGTGCTCGCTGCTCGGCGTTGGAATAAGCGAGGGCGTGCTCGTATGTGAGAGGATCGTTGAACATCTCTTCGATTTCACCTTCTAGCTCTGCTTCGTCTTGTTCCCAGGCCTCGTTGATGGGGAGTTGAGGTTTTGCGCGCTGCTTGCCTTTGCCAGTGTGCTGCTGGCTGCTCGTTCCTGCGGCATCTCCTGCTTCATCATCTTGCGGATCCAAGTCCTCGTCCATGGCATCTCCAAATTCCTGGGCCAATTTCTCCAATTCGGCGTTTCCTTCTGTCCCCTCGGCACTGTTTTCGTTGGCTTTGGTTTGCGAAATAATGTCCGGATACTGGGACGGGAGGGGCGGAATGATGAAGCCCTCGGCGTCCCGACGGAACTTGATGGCCGGGGCGTTGGATAAATCGGCACCGCCCTCAACCTTTTTTTGCGAACGTGAATCAGCAGCGTCTGCAGCATCGTCGTCGTCTTCCTCATCTTCGGCTTCCCCTGTCGCATTTCGCTTTCGCTTTCGTGATTTGCCATCGCCGTTCTTTTTGTTCTCTTCCAAGGTGCGATAGAAAGACGGTGGATCGTGAGAGCTCTCGAGGAAGTCCTGTTTGAGAAAGTCTTCCACGGACATTTGACTTGATTCTGTGACGTTGAACTCCTGAAGACGATTTTGGATAGTGTGGTTGGTCACTTTGACGATATAAACTACCTCACGCACCGTCCGCCGGAAATTATGCATCCGGGCAGCCATCAAAAGACAGGCACCGCAGATGCCCGATGGGCGACGGCCCATGACCATCCAATCTCTACTCATCCGCTTGACGAGCCGAACCGCATCCTCGGCGACCTTGGCTGTGTCTTGATGAAACTCCATCTTTGTGGCAAAACGCCATATAAGATCTTCGGGGTATACCGGAATAAGCCCATCGTTTCCAATGGGAACAACCTCGTTGAGCTTTTTGAATATTCGCCCCAGTTTGAACACGTTGAGCTGTACAAGGTCTGCCAGGTCAATCAACATGATCTTGCATGGGGGCTCAGCCCGACAAGCAGCATATAGACACACAGCAGATACGCTGGTAAGTGTTCTTCCTTGGATAAAGTTGGCGCCCGAAGCGAGTTTGAAAACTTGAGTCCCGGCCGTGACCAGACTATCACTGATGTTGAGCTGCTGTGCGTACCCCTGCATGAGGCCGCGTGCCTCTCGAATACTCTTCTCTCGATCTTCCGATCCTCCAACTCGTCGAAAGGCAGGACCCAAGCTCCTCACACCGGCCTGGTCTGCGCCAATGAACGAACCCTGAACCATGGCTGCACCTGACGAGGTTTCGCCAAACTGAACCTCGGCGACAATATTGCTATCATCCGCCACGCGACCACACGTTCGACAGGTGCCGTCGATGACATTCGGCTTGACACAGGCTTTGTTGGGACATTGCTGCCGAGCTGGTGTAGCAACGGAGCCATTTCGGTTAGCTGATGAAGAGGCCGATTGCGATTGTGAGGCGACTTGTGCTTGACGACGTTCTTCCCTCTCCCTCATAGCCCGAATGGGATTCGGCCGAGCGAACCGCGATTTGGCAGGGCCGGCACCAGCACCGGGCTTTCTGTTTGGGTTCAACAATGAAGACATTTCGCGAAATTGTTGTCGAGTGTCAGACTTCGGTAAGTCAACAACCAAGACTGACTTATAAGTCTATCCGAAGTCGTCCTCGGCAGAGAGACACGAGGAGCACGCGAGGAAGCGGAGACAAAATATCTTTCTCGGCATGCAATTGCGGTCTTTCTAGGCCTCTCAAGTCTACTTGTCAGCCTTGCAATGCGGATAAAGTGTCCAGTATCATGAAGGTAAGTGTAATGCCAATAACTGTGGTGAGTAGCACTGATGTTGGGGAGATGGCGCGATGAGTCGGGGGAAAGAAAAAGCTTGCTTTGTGGCGATGCAGGTTGGTCTGTCGAGGTTGGCGCGGTGCAGATGGCACCAAAACCGAATTTCAAGTGGGGCCCGACAGAGCTTGCGTGTTCGAAGCCGCTCTTGGGCTGGCAACAAAATCACAGACTTCTGATGTCTTTGCAAGCTTGACCTTGGCCAAGTTCAAGGGGTAAAGATTTTTGTTTCCGTTCACCGAAATCAACAAGGTTCTGCCCGGTCAGACATGGCCTTTATGAGCTAAAGGGATTTCAAAGACTATCCTTGGCTCCTTGGTTCTTCTCAGGGGAGATGAACAGCCGACGACGAGCCGCCAATGTGGGTCTACAGTCTGTCTACAGATTTCACGAAAACCATCGCCCTACAACTTGCAAGTTACGTAAGTTACCTAGGTATGTATGTATGTACCTGTTTCGCGAAACATAACATACCTTTCTCTGTGTACACATCGCAAGCGGCGAGAGTATATGGAGAAACCATGCAACAATCCGGAGTGGGCAAATGGCTTCGCTCGACAATCAAAGATCACGGTACCCCAGTAAAGCGATTGCCAGCTCCTCAGCTCCCTACAAATCGTCGTCAGCCGTCCGTTCTGATAGAATCCATGGAGATCCCGCCGACTTCTTGCCGAGCACCCAGGACTTGAAAGTCGTGTAACATCCAGGTATCACGGAACGGAGCGATAGACCAAGGCCTGATGACGACTATCCTTTGGACTAAGACCCCGCGAGCTATCGTAACCCCGCCTTCAGCTTCATCAGCTGCTCGTGACTCTATACCTGCGGCGGCAACCTGCGGCGGCAACCTGCCTACGCTTCGGTTTGTACAAAAAGAAGCTGCGAGCTTACACAAGGTCTTGAACAATTTCAAAGCATCTGGATCTATGCGATAATATCCATATCCTACGACAGACGATTCAACAACTTTGCCGGCCTTTCCACCTCTTGTCCATCATGCATCTTCCCTTCACCTTTGCGGCCGATCCGAACACGGATATCTGGAAAAAGCCGCCCATCCATAATGTCTTCTCAGGTAGGTAGAGATACAACCGTCCAATCCATGTGAGCGTCGCCATTACTGATGCTCATGTCCTAGCTCCTCACCGTCCGCACTCCAAGGGCCCGTCTCTCAAGTTCATCTCTGCGACGTTGACATTCATTGCCACCTACACCCATCAGTTTGACCAGGCTGGTATTCTGTTCACGTATACGAATGGCTCGGACCGCAAATGGATCAAGTCCGGTGTCGAGCTCTTCAATGATGCTCCCCGTCTGTCCACGGTATGCACGGATAACTACTCCGATTGGAGCGTGTCGAATCCCCCCGACGGCGATGCGATCCGTACAGGGTGCAAGCCCGTGACCATTACGGTAGAGCGTATGGATGATGATTTAGGTATCAGTCTATGGGTCTACTATGTTGATGGCAGCAACAGGACGCCACTGAGGGAGATCACTTGGCCATATGGAACGGCAGGCGACGGATGGGAGCTGGAGGTCTCGGCCACGATTGCGAGACCGTACAAGGACACGCAGGACAAGCTAGAGGCTACGTTCCAACACTTTGATGTTAAGTGGAAGCACTGATGAATTGTAAGGGACTAATGTGCTGGCCGCGAGGGCAATAGGTACCTATGCCGGTCGTACGAATGAGAAATATAAACATGAGAAAAACAGAACCCCAGCCTTCGCAATATTCACTGACTGGCGTTGACATGACACTTCGTCCTCATCTCTCTATCTAGCCTGTGGCCCATGACGAAAGAATAGCGCCAACATGTACAATTCCTACTCCACCACCAAATCCGTCTTCATATCGCCCCATTTCGAAGACCAAAAGTCAGCCATGTAGTTCGATCGCGGCCGCCACTGTCCCGAACCACCCCGGGGGAACAGCTCTACCATGTGCTTGAGATACGTCGCCTTCAGGCTAAACATGGGCTTGGGCTCCATCTGCGCGTCTTTAGGATTCAAGCACGGTGTGGCCACGGACGCGCCTTGCTTCTCAAGCTGACGCATGAGCCGAATGAGCACTTCGGCCGCACAATCCGCTCCCAATGTCCACGCGGCGTTCTGGTATCCAAAAGAAAAGACCAGATTCGGCACATCCTGCAGCATGCTCGCCTTCCAGGCAAACTTTTGCGTGGCATCCACCTCCACGTTATCCAGAGAGAAGCGAATGTTGCCCCCAAACTTGAGCTTGAAGCCCGTTGCTGCCACAATGACATCTGCAGATACTTGGTGGCCCGACACCATTTTGACGCCATCTTTGGTCACCGTCTCAATGGAGTCAGTTACAACACTGGCCTTGCCCGATCGGAGCGCCTGGAAAAAGTCTCCATCCAAGACGACGCATAGGCGCTGTTCCCAGGGGTTGTACCGTGGCTGGAAATGTTCCTCCCAGGATACACCCTCGGGGAGTTCTTTCATCGTCCGGCGGCGCAGGATGGCACTGGCTATGCGAGGCATGTACTTGGCCAGGCAGACCAAGAAATGGCTCTGAGCCAGTCTTCTATAGCGATTGATCCGGCAGGCGATACGCATGGGGAGAATAGCAGCCAGCAACGAGGCGAGTTTGCTGTGCTGAGTGGCAAACACATACCAAGTTGGACTGCGCTGCACGAGGGTGACGTGCTTGACCTGCTTGGCCACAGCAGGCAGGATAGAGGTAGCAGTCGCGCCGCTTCCAATAATCACCATTTCCTTGTCGGCAAAGTCGTACTCGGCGGGCCAGAACTGAGGCCGTATCAGTTTCCCCTCGAACTGGTCCAGACCTGGAATGAGCGTCTGGAAAGGCTCTTCGTAATCATAGTATCCCGTTCCGAGGAAGATGAAGCGGCTTCGAAGGACTTGTAATGCCTCCTCCTGGCCTGGTTGATGAGCGTCCACGACGTTCTGGTCCCTCACTGTGATTTCCCAGTATCGCCCCAATGATACCCAGTTGGCAGAAATGACTTGTTGCTTGAATTGGATCTGGTCATCAATGCCCGCCAGTTCTGCAGACTGCGTCAGGTACTTTCTGAACTCCTCTCCGCTAGCCAGCGTCGTTGGCTCGGGCCAGGGGTTCCATGCGAAGCTGAATGTAAAGACATCTGAGTCTGATCTGATGCCTGGGTATCGCCAGAGATCCCACGTTCCGCCTATGGCGTCCCGGCTCTCGAGGATCGTGTAAGTCTTGTCTGGTAAGCGTTGCTGGATTCTGTACGCGGCATTGATGCCTGAGACTCCAGCACCGATGACGATGACGTCAAAGTCGAGCTTGCTCGGGGGCGAATCTGACATGTCTTTTTGCGCCTTTCCTTGGTGATTCGTATCTTTCTTTTGCATAGATCTTTACTTTGCGTCTGTCTTTCTGTCTGTCTGTTTTTTTCCCGTTCGTATTCCTAATTCTTTTTTGCAGCAGCGATGGGCCTCTTTGGTCGCGCGCAAAGACGATTGAGGGGAGAGAAGAGAGAAGGGAGACTGATAAGTGAACTCGAAAAAAGAAAAAAAAAAGAAACAACGTCAGCGCAGCGGCCAGCCCCCATCGATTATGTACGACATCAAAACGCACATCAGAATCATGGCCTCGTCAATCAGACTTTTCGTTCCAGATGTCCCACGTACATGGCATACATACCAGACATGTTATACCCCTTTGAGCCCCTCTCCGGTTGTTGTGTAAACCCCAGCGCAACATACCTATAGAACCATAAGATGATGATAAGCGATATGTACCCAATGGGCTACCTGGGCCTCTGTCATTGAGGGGACAGCTCGTGAATGCAACGAGGGGTTGTCCAAGTCCAGTTCTCACAAGTCACGAACCTGAGCCTGTGCAACACCACATTTCACGGGTCCGTCTGCTTCCGATGAAATCATGAGACATCATCTTTGTATCGCGGTGCGTTGCACAAGCGGAGCGGCTAGGGAGAGATTATTCAAAGATGCCTTGTGGGCGTCTGAACATGCTGCCTCGGTGAATCTGGACGGCTAGTTGAGCCGTTGTTGACGGAGAGTGTGATGGACCATGGTTTTGTCGTTGGTCCGATGCTCAATTTAAGTTTAATAACGCCAAACGCGATGCTGCGATTTCTGCCAGAACGCAGCTGTTGCATCAAAAGTTAAAAAAAAAAAAAAAACACATACATTCGACCGGTACTACGGTATTATATACCCACTTCATCTTTTTGCCTAATCAACTTCCTGCTCCAGTTGGATAAAACCGAACTCTCGATCCATGGATTTTACTCTTTCTTTTTTTCTTTTTACCAACCTCATCATCTCATCTCCAACTCTGTGAATTTGTTGCCTCAAACAGTAAACTGCTTTCATGACACCCTGAAGACTGAATCAGAGATGTGAGTCTGACTGGGGCGGAGAGAAGACATTACAATTTGCCGTCCTTGGCGTGGCTTTCAAACCTCGTCAATACAACTTAATGTCTCTCACCATTAATGTCAAATGAATCGAGGAAATTGGAATCCAAGCTTCTTATTGCGCATGTCGCTTGGAAGTTGGCCATCCACTGGCATCGTGGTGTACCGAGTACGGATCTACTTACTCTATCCATTACACGGAGTACATAGGTACATACCTAGATAGGTAGGTGCTTATACGTTTTATCCCCAGTATTGGCCGCCAAAGGGTGACTCACAAATCTTTTGCGCGTGTATCCTTTTTAAGTTTTCATCATATAACAAGACCCCGAGGCATTTTCGCCGGGCTCTGTTGTTTTTCTGATTGTACGGACGTGAGCTTTCCATACCGTCTCGCAAGATTTCGACTTCTGGGACGAGCCTAACCGGTCCCCGATCTATTCGTAGATCGTCTGCTCGAAACTCTGGAGCTGGCGCATTGCACATGTACAATGAAAGCTTCGGCTACGCGAGCCTATCTATCGCTTGACGGTTCCAGACCATCAAACGTCACTTTGTACTCTGTACGGATATGATCCATGGGTAAACACTTGATCCAGAGTGGACGTTAAAGCCGGGTTGGCGACATGTCAAAGAGACATGAACACGCGGGTAATCTATGTACCTATTTCTTCCATGCTATTATGTAGCACTAACGTGTGCTATTGCTGTCGGTGGATTCGTTGGCCACTAATGTACCCAATAACATACTCTGTAGATTTAAAGTCTATTGCTGCGAGTTCACAAGCGTCAAGGATTTGACGAGTGTGTATCTAGGTAATAAGTGAGGACGCGCATCAATTTGTGTGCATGTCCTCGTGCACTCACCCGCTCAATTTCACTTGATTCACTTGACGTCTCTTCTTTTGTCGTCTTTTCTCGTACATGCTCAATCTCATTCCACTTGTTCACCTCGCGTTTTCGCAGCACGTCCGGCACGGTCCGGGAGTAAGTAGGTATGTACTTGTCTCTCAACCTCAACGCAGCGTGCTCTGAGCTCATCGCGGTGTTACTGCGCAACGACCTCCTGGAAGTGCAGTGAAATTACTCCGTATATAGCTCTCAGATCCACGCTTCCGGCCGGCCGGTCTCGAACTGGTTCCATTCCATGGCGTACTCTCTCATTCTCCAGCAGAAACCACGAACAATTCACAGTGGCAGCGACCACGACGAGAAGCGCTCAGGGCTACGGCAGGGTCAGGTAGACGCTCTCCCACGTCTGTAGGAAATAGTTATTCCCCGGCGCTCAATCCGACCGAATTCCGGGTCTTGGGGTTCAAACCGATTCCATTGCCGATGCTGGCGATGGCCATCTCGCTAATCTTCGCTTGTAAGTAGGAGGGCCGTCTTTACAGTTTTCGCCCCGTCCTGGTACATACAGTGTAAGGCAGGTTGGCCCGTAATGACGAATACATGTATGTAATTACCTACATACTCCGTAGAGTCTGAGGACTCAGGGGTATAGAGGGAGAGGTACCTACATACACGGGCAGGGCGCGGCCCCGATCCAGGGTTGTGGCTCACTTGAAAGTTGAGCCGCAAAGTTTCGCCTTGCCGTGCCGATATCCGTCTGCCACCCGCAGCGGCACAGGGCCGTCAGTTGAAAGTTCATGACCCATGCCTGCGTCGAATTATAATTTATACGTCATTCTCGAATCTCCGCGTTGACGACCCGTCTGCTGCTATAGTTCCCTGCCGGAGCCCCGACTGTGTAATGAAATGCACTCATGATGTTAAAGGCAAAGTTGCGAGAAAGTAGGTACTATGTATGCATAGATCGAGAAGCCGTCTTCTGGCCACATCTATCTTGCTACATCAGATTCAGAGGCCGAAGGAGCGATCGGTATACAATTCATTGTCGGCGTTTGTCGCACAAGGGCAAGATAGCTCATTTGGATCGATAGGGTCGGCCGGTATTGACAGTCGTAGTCAATACCTGCTGAGCACAAAACAGGGCACATCGTACAGTATGTTGTACATACCTAGCCTCGATCAGGTAGAGCCGCCGAAACCCATGTCTACGGCCCTACCCAGCAATAGTCCACAGTGTCTTTTCTTGTCTTGTCGGGAGAGAAAAGAGAGAACTGCGCGACAAAGTTTCGGGAGAGGTTTCACTTCGGAGGATACTGAATGTTCTCCTCGTTGTCGCCTTTGCGGCACCCCTGACATTTATTCACGTGCTTATAGTCCGGTTGTGCACATCATAATGCAGCAGTGCGATGATCAACATGCTTAGGTACTTTTTTGCGCACTACTTCTCGTATTCTGATGGTCTGCACGCGGGCTTGAGACAAACCTTGGTGCCGTTTCGAGAACAGAGCGTCAGAGTCAATTTCTCCTCCCAAGGGCCTGGATCCCGACTTTCCAGCCCGGAAAACTCCTGTGCGATCCGTACAATTACGTACGAGGCTTCTGTCAGGGCATACTGCTGTCCTAGACACACTCTTGGCCCACCATTGAAGGGCAAATACTCCCATCGTGGTAGGAGTTTTCCGGTCTCCCACCGCTCTGGACAGAACTCGTCGGCATCGGGCCCGTAGAGATCCGTTCGTCGATGCATCGCGTAGGTGCTGTAGACCGTTCGTGTACCTTTGGGCACAAAAACTGGCGATTTACCATCGGGCCCGCCGCCAACTGGTAGGAATGTGTCCTTTACTGCTTTGCGAGAGTTCATCGGCACAACAGGATGGATGCGCAGTGCTGCAGAATTTGTTAGTAGCCTCAATCTGAAGAACCGATACAGATAGAGAATAAAAGAAAAGAAAAAGAGAGTGATACGAGCGTGGAAAAAGAAAGTATGATAGATGAAGAGACAAAAGAAAGGGTTCGCCTTACATTCATTCAAGCAACACCGAAGGTACTTCAGCTTTCGTAACTCCTCAAATGTAGGCAGTCGGCCTTCCAGAGTGGCTACCTCGGCCTGCAACTTAGCCCACACGACTGGATTCTTGGCCAGCATGAAGAACAAGTTACTGAGCAAGCTGGCAGTCGTATCGCGACCAGCAAGCAGGACATTCATGAGCTCATCCCGAATGCGACGCTTGTCAGAAGTCCGGCGAGCCAGTTCGTGAGCAAAGACATACTTGGTGGGCTTCTCGTGCGTCTCGTCGTCGGTCTGGTTCTCCCTTTGGTGTTCGACTGCTTCAATAGCCCCTTCGGCAAACTGCTGCGCAATGTCTCGGCAAATTGTTTCGCACTTGGCGGTTTTTGGGTCTCTGCCAAAGATGTATAGCGGGCCCAGTAGAACGCGCATTCGAACGGCGTCCTGGGCGCAGTTGAAGGCCTCGGCGAAGCTGATTTCGGCATCAGGTATCTTCTTCAAAGATCCAACGGACTGGCCGAATAGGAACTCGGTCGCAGAGTCGATTGTGTAGCAAAAGAATATATCCTGCAGGTCAACGGTTGTCTTTCCGTCCCTTGGAATTAGAGAGAAAAGGTCAGGAATTAAGCGTTCAAAGGCGGCCAGGTCGGCGACTTGATCTCGTGTAAAATTAGGTCGGATGAGCGCACGAGAGCTGTGCCAGTGTTGGCCGTCAGCGTCGAAGATGCCTAATCCGAGCAATGGTCCAAAATCCTTTATGCGGTGACCGATGCCATAATCGTCGAACTTGAGGGCAAGTATGGTCTTGATGTTGTCGGGTTCAATGGTCATGATGGTCGACTGCAGAAATTGCCTTGATCGAAAAGTGTTCCCATATTTCTTGAAACGCGCCGTGGCTTCCTCGAGTGTCTTGTGCGCCTTGGCAGCACGGAGCTGCTTTCGAGTTAAGTCGAGGCCCAGGATGGGTTCCTTCGTGGCACTATTGGCGATGGGTTTGCAGCCATATTGCTTTGCAAAACGACGTTGTCTCGAGTACGCTTCGACTCTCTTGAACAGAAAAACGAGCGCGACGATACCGGCAATCAATAAAGCCAACTGTCGCGGTTGGATGGTCTCCGTCGTGGCTTTCATGGTGCTTATCTTGTACTGTAGCCACGGCTGTTGACGATGACCTTGTGACGCAGGTTGTATGGAAGGAGATATTGTAAATCTAGCTCTGCATCCACCAAAATCAGATACATGAGACCGCAGGAGTTGGATCATAGACAGAGGGGTTTATACGCACAGTGAAACAAGGAGACATCAGCATCTTGTTTTATCAGCAAATCGAGACCGCATCGACACAAAGGCATCGACAGCAACAGGTCTAATAGCGGACTTCGGGTGACACGCAGTGCAACGCTCCAACGCTCGAAGAAGCATAGGTACTCCGTATGTAACTTGTAAGTGATGGATCAGGGTCTGACCGCACCTCCATGGGTCGGAATTCGGTCATTTTGGCTCGCCTCCGCGTTTATTGAAAAGCTTGTATCTCGCCCGAGATTGCAGACAAGCATCGGAATCGGAGGATTTGGCCGAGGCCGTTGGACTTTGACGCACGTCAGCAACCATCACATGCTGGGCCAAGATCCCATCGACTCTCGAGCCTCGAGGTATATCATATGTATATCATACGTAGGCTGATACATATCGTCGATGTCGGTATGCGCAAGGGCATTTCAGCCGTGCTGAATAAAGTTATAAAGTTAACTTGCCTCTAACGGCCGCAATTTGACTGCAAGACTCGAATCGCGTCCCTGTTGTACGTGCTTCGTGAATCGTACCTGCCGCGTCGCCGTGTTCGATGTTCTGCGTCGCATCTTGCCCATGACCACCACTTCACCATGACGTATTCGAGCCGCAAAAGTTGACCAGAGCATGACGTTACACGTATAGATGCATCTTGCAGCTCTCCCTTGTTTCATGGACCACAAGTCATACAGAGTAATACACCGTACGGAGTACAACGGCTGGACATCTCCAGACGCCACAGATGCACGGGGCCGCAGGATCTGCAGATGTAATGCATTATGCATGCAGCATGATGCATCCGTGCCTTCTAAAAGCAAGACCAGTACATGTGTACTCCGTATGAATTAAGAAGACCGATACTCTTTTGAGTCATTCAGATCCTTGTACATATTGAACAAAATTTGGAGACACAATTAGAGTCTTTTCAGAAAAAGTAAAAAAAATAATGTCATGGGTACATCCTCTCAATCATTTTATATAGGAAAAGCCCGATGCGGGGGTCGAACCCGCAACCTTGAGATTACGGTTTGGTAAGAGTCTCACGCTCTACCGATTGAGCTAACCGGGCGACGAACCCGTGACTTGTGCCTGACGATCAATAATTACGCATTAAGAATAATGCCTCTCAACTTGTCTGGATGTGCAACTTGCGAGTAGATGTCGCCGATCGGTTCCTAGAAACTCGGTGACGAGCCGTTTGAACAAAACTTTGATTCTCGATAAGTTACTGAGCTTGTACCATGTACGGCAGGGCAGCCTTGATCTTCCCGGCCAATTTTAGCCGCTCCTAGAGGAGCCTGCGCATCATCCGCAGTGATTGCATTTTCTTACTTATTATTCAGGGCCGCTTAGACAAGCGCACATCTAGTCTCTATTCTCGTTGGATCATGACCAGCAAGCCCATGATGCCCAGCATCACGGTCTTCAGCCACGGGTGTTCCGACAGAAGGATGGTCACGTAGCCCACAAACGGAAAATAGCCCACCACGCTTCCTATAATGTCTCGGCGCTCCAAGTAGTCCTGGCCCCGAGCATATAGGTCTGTATCGTCGGCATTGTTGTTGTCGCCCTTGGTCAATAGCTTAGCTTTCTCCCTGTGGCCGAGTCAGTATCGTTTCATCGTCTAATTGCGACTTTTCCCGGAAGCACGCTCCGTTGAGATGCGGTCACGTCAAAAAGACTTACCCAATTCCAAACTTTCGCACAACTCGGTGAACGATAGGAATATCCTTTCCTTTAATATTGTATACGACGACTTCTCCCACGGAGGTTTCTTGCCGCAGGTTTCGGTTCCACAGTAGGAGGAGGTCACCGCGCTGGAATGCAGGCTCCATGGACCCGGACAGAACGACGACGATCGGTGACGGCGAGTCGGTGGCAACGGAAAGGCCCTTCCACATCTATCATGTTGAAAATCATTAGCTTGGAAAGTTCTTCTTCGTTCCAAAGAGAATATAGAGCAAGGACCAAGTATTTTTCGACCGAGGTGCATGCGGAGGTCTGAACATTACCATAAATGCAGTGGATAGTATCAGCGCAAAGTTCATTAGCTGTACGGCAGCTTGCCGCGGGTTGCCCAGGCTGGATAACATGATCGCGACTGCTACTTCGACGGGAATGTAGTCAAGAGAATCGAGAGCTGTGGTTGCAGGCCAAAGCAGAGGGCAGCTAGCAGCTGCGTGGTGTAGCTGAGGTTTGAAGCTCTCTTCAATCCGTCGTGACAACCTGGCGTGTTGGGGAACTGACCACGTCTCGTTGTTGGAAGCCAAACGTTCGGTTGCAAGCTGCACCAGCCACATTTTAGTGCATTTCCCTCAATCGGATCGGCACAGCCACACGTGGGGTGTACATACACGGACCACGGTACGACACATTTGTGATGTCATGGAATGGTCGAAGCATGTCATCAAATGTCAAAGACGCCGCATGGCGTTTGGTGTAATATTTAAAAGAACGCGAGCTCTCTACAGCAGAAGAACGCTTTAACTTGTGCATAATTACAAAATATCAGTTCAATACGATTCTCTGGTGTCTAGTCATTGCTCGCACTCTTCGTCCTCTTATTACGCATTCATACGTGTCGAGAATTTAACACACCGTGTTACGCTTCGTCAATATGCCAGGCTCTAACACCCAAGAACCCGGTCTCATCCAGGGCCACGTTCAATATGTAAAAGGAGTTGCAGAGGTAAGCGAGCCTAAAGTTGAGACGTTTCCTCGACAGATTGAGATAACTGAGATACTCCGGTCTCTTGCTAGACTTCCTACCCTGTACTAATCTGATCTTGAGCAGGCCACGATAGGAGATGTTACGGGCTCTAGTCCCTGGAAGTCATCGGGAGAGCAGGACAAAGCAGCAGGTATTTCGGCCATGAAAGAAGCGGGAGAGAAGCGGGACGCATCAACCCAGGGCTATGGAAAGGCCGAGGAGCTGGCTGGCAAATTAGCGGGATGCGAGGGTATGAAGCAAGAAGGTGCTGAGAGCATCAAAAAGGACTAGAGCCGGTATCTACGAAACGCAAGTTGATGATTCCAATCGTTACACCAATACACCATATTCCTTGAGTAGTATCTGAGCTGTCTGGTGGACTGAAGCTGCCGATTTGATATCTGGACTCCTGCTATGCAGCGTGAATGCACCACGCCTCCTTCCCAATTGCGCCGCCCATGTAGAAGGACCGTAGCCAAAGCGCCCTCTTTCCCAGACTGCAAGGCCAGAGAGAATAACTTTACCTTTTGTGTCCCTCACGCGTCGCGACTTTTGCTTTTCTACAGCCTCGAATTCTTTGCATCGCCACACGTTCACCCCGTTCATATTACACTTGCATCCTAGTGTCCCCTGGCTGCGTTCTTGGCCACCGAACATTGCCAACTTCAACAACTATTTTAGACACCTGAACGATAACAATCTTGATATCAGTCCTCGCTCGATACATCATCATTTCTCGCCATGTCATACACTCCTCTCCTCGGCGGGTCAAACCTGCCAGCCCCTGTCATCCTGCAAGACCATGTCAGTACACGCACCGTGATGCTCAAAGACCGTGGCTAATTCCCAAGATGAATGCCTGCAGCCCGTGTTTCTTCGAGCGAGCCACTCCGCATGGCAATGGATCGACCAGAAAGCGTTGGTGGCCTCTCGTGGTACTGTACTCGGATACCTCGTGGCCGCTGCAAGCATGACGATCCACTACAAAATGACGGAGGAGAAAGAGGGCACTGGTCTGAGCAACCTCTTCAATTTTTCCACGATCTGCTCCACCTTGACGTTTATATATCATGTCATAACTTTCGTAAGCAAACCCGTTCCAAGGCGTGGCGCGAAATGGGGAGCATGATAGGTACTGATTATGCAGGCATGGACGTATACCCATATGTACCACCCCGAGCCGTCGGAGGTAGAAGGGCGCCTTGCGCGTCTCATCATCAAGGCCATGTCCCTACCTGAAAATATGGCCAGTCCACGGAAGCAATTTTACTTCCAACTCTTCCACAGTGCCACAACCGTCTTTTGTTTTATGAACTCGGTAATTTACTGGCTCATCACCCGACAGCACAATGCGGCCGCTGCAGCTGCGGTCAACCTTGCCAAAGCCACGTCTGGTACACCATGTTCGTCGACACCATTCCACTGAACTTGAATTCGATAAGCCTGCTGACTGTGAAAATGTTGAAGTAAGCGATCTCTTGGGAGAGGGTTGGTTTAAGACTTTTATCATGATCAACCTCCACGCGGCCAATTCTCTCATCATGGTGGTGGAAATATTTTTCTTCAACAGCATCAAGCCCGCATTGGTAGTTCACTGCCCAAAACTCTTGCAAGCGGGGGAAATGCGAAGCTAACATGTCGTACAGAATGTCGGTTCCCATATGCTCAGTCTCATGGGACTAAGTGGCGCGTACCTCGCATGGGGTGCCGTTGGCAAGTCGGTGACCGGAGAATATCCCTTTTTCTGGATGGATGAGGCACAGGTGGGATCCAAAGAGGCCGTCTCACTATATAGCATCGGATTCGTGTTACTCGCTCCAATGAGTAAGTAGATCCTTTGGGCCGGCAGCTTGTGGATGACAATATACCGAGATGCAGTAGCTGACATGACGCTGCAGTGTACATCTTGATGCATGGATTCATTGGAATCCGCGAGATCCTCACTCGCCCAGCTCGCCCAGGCAATCGCACGGATCATTGAGAGTGTTCCCCAGCTGCCCACTCGAAGAAGTGACCGTACCGTAACCGTATAAAGGACCGTGAGGAGTTGGGTCCTAACGAGGGCAGGGCGCAGATAGTACATGGAGGGAGAGCTGCGGAAATAGTAGTATGGCTCGACTATGCATCGCACGCTCTTGTATCTCGTAAAAAATACCCTAGAGGCATACTTGTTCTTCAATACGCACCATCCTATTGCCCTTTCAGGCAAGTGGCAAGTCAATCGACAATGCCGGTGAAACAGGTGAGCACACCCAGATTTCCTACGTTGTGCTGGGCTGCCTGTCAATCTCGTGACAATCGATGCAGGCTTCCTTGAAGAATACCAGGTCGTTCCGGTGGTGCCAACGTAGCAAGATTGTAAAGAGCTCGTCGAAAGTGCCAAATTGCATAGATGAAGGTAGACCATCGATTTGACCTCGTTCAGGGTGCTCGTCAGCGCTTTAAATTAGGGAGGGATATGGGTTGTGCCGGTGCGAAAGTACTCGAAAGGGGCGTGCGAATACATCCTTCCGGTGTAATGACAGCTTGAAGGCTTTATATCTTCGACTTCGTGATGTTGGTTGATGAGAAACTGTAGCGCTGCTGACAGTTTTGCACTGTTTGATATGGAGAGGTGCGTGGAGGAATGAAAGATTGCAGCCGTAACATCAGGATTTTGGGAGGTTTTGCTAGCTCCACTACAGCTCTTATTCTACGGATATGTCGCGGTACATATAGGTACATATGTAAATGATAACAGCCGCCCTTCCACACGTATACACGTTGTATTTACTCTGTACATTAGGTAGGCACATACGTAACACAGATATAGGTACCTTACGGTCCTACGGGTAACGGAGTTCGTGCGCACAAAGGGAAAGAAACCACCTATGGTGTCGCGTCGCGTCAATGCATCTTCATTTTATCCTCATAGGTATACTCCGTATGTACTTCATTTGAACATCTCATTCAGGATTCTTAATAGTCCGCTCAATTGCGCGTCTTTTGAAATGCAAATTGGTATCGATGCGCAGACTGAAGCTGTTGCGCGCGATGACACAAAATGGGCCCAATGCAAAAGACTACTGGAAGTTCACAAAATGTAATCAAGGGTCTCTTAGAGTATCTTGAAGACGATTAAGGAGGCCTACAACAGTTCGAAGTTCAACAGTCTCCGAACGATATTGCAAGCAAGAAACTGAATAAGATGAGGTTGAAGACGATTAAGGAGGCCTACAACAGTTCAAAGTTCAACAGTCTCCGAACGTCGATCGACAACAACGGATGGCTGGTCAAAGTGAAGGACAAGACTACCGAGGCTGACTCTCCTGACGGTGTCGCTGCAACGACGATCGACTCAGAGTTGCCAATGGACTTGGAGATGAGAAACGGGATTTACACGACTATCGGCATGTCTCGACACCCACTCTCGCAATGCATGTTATTCGACAATTGCGGGTTCATGCATGTCGTCAACGACCAAAGTCTTCTCGTCCAGGGACATTCAAGACAACGACCGATGACTATCTTGAGTCAGGCACGTCGTCGATCTCTATCGTCGGAAGGGGCAAGCGCGTGATGAAGAACATCTTCAACGGAAGGAAGGCTGATCATACGGTAGATGTCACTCTATCAGATGTAGCGGTTGTGGAGGGGTTCCACGTGAACATTGTTTCGATAAGTTGTTGCATCCAAGGAAAGCTAATCGGTACTTGTTGACCAGCGTGGCCATGACCTTTGATTTTTCATAGGAGCCAAACCGCAGAGTGTTGTCGAGATTGCAATACCAAACTCCTTGTTCGCGAACGCGACTTGCCGAAACATTGTTTACGTGGAACCCCTCCACAACCGCTACATCCGACAAAGTGAGGTCTACATTGTGATCAGCCTTCCTTCCGTTGAAGACGTTCTTCATCACGCGCGTGCCCCTTCCGACGATATAAATCGACGACATGCCTGACTCAAGATAGTCATCGGTCGTTGCCTTGAATGTCCCTGCGCTGGGGCGAGAAGACTTTGGTCGTCGACGACATGCATGACCCCGCAATTGTCGAATAAGGTGCATTGCGAGAGTGGGTGTCGAGACATGCCGATAGTCGTGTAAATTGCGTTTGTCATCTTCAAATCCATTAGCAACTCGGGGTCGATCGTCGTTGCAGCGACACCGTCAGGAGAGTCGACATCGGTAGTCTTCTCCTTCGATTTTGACTATCCACCCATTGTTGTCGATTGACGTTCGGAGACTGTTGAACTTCAAACTGTTGTAGGCCTTGTCACGGCTGGTCACAGCGGGCACAGTGAGGGAACCGGCGATGAAGCTATTAACGACAATAATAGACTAATAATAATAAGAAGCAGAAAAGAGAAGAAGAGAAGAAAAGTGCCACCGGGGCATAGTCTGCGGCGGTCACGTGACATCTGTCTCCTCAGTATCACGTGACTGAGGGACGCCTGGTGGCAGCGGTCCTCACAGGCCTCCTTAATTAATCGTCTTCAACTTCGTCTTGTTCAGTTTCCTGCCTGCAATTTCGCCGGTGATTGCTTGGTAGAGGTCGCGACAAGCTTCGGGCTTCCGATGGCGAGTCTTGGAGCCGCAAGGACAATTGAAATTCTTCTTATCGCCGGAAGTTCCTTTCGACACCCGTTCCTTGATCGGATGGGGAACCCAAAGTGGCTTGGACTCCCTTACCCACTGTCGCTGTGCGTCGGATAGCCTGTCGGGTATCGACAGTAATCGTCAGCAAGTTTGAGGAGCGAGCTGTCGTCGGGTAGGTAATTCCTGGCCGCCGTTACTCTGGTGGTGGCTCGGGCCCAATCAGGGTCGAAGCGGATATGTACTGATGGCATCAACAAAGTTCTCAATACCTTCGATGCCCTTTACCTCGCCAACGTCCTCGACCATGGCTTTGTTATAAAGGACGTTCCACTGAGCGATCCAGTTGTCGAAGCTGGTATTAGCGCGCTTGGCCTCCTGAAGATGCTGGTTCTACTTCTTTGAGAATGCCTGTCCTAATGTTCGTTGCATTAGGCGCGAACTTGTTGCGCAAGTACACCACAATATTTCGGACGGAAACATCGCATGTTTCGTCCGCGTCGTCATCAGCTGGGCGTTTGTCCAATTCCTTTCGAATCCCCCGAATGGCGATCCTGTACACATTTGGGTCGACGGTGGTGGCGATCCATTGTCGAACGGCGTGCAGCCGACTTTGCTTGACCTTAACGATGTCTCTCTTCACCCTGAAATCGATGTAGTAGTATTCCAGTGCCATCTTTCTGTTGAGATCTTGGTCGGTCATGTTGTCCTTGGTTTTGGCGCAGAAGACCTCAAAGCATTCTTCCGCGCTCATCATGACTGGAGTCATGAAAAAGTCGTTTTTGGTTGTCGAAGGAGTTTCCGGATCAACCTTGTGCCAAACCAACCGGCCGTCGCAGACTGTCTGCAGAGTGTCGTACCATTCACCCCAGTGGCTCACGCTCGAGAGCTTGAACGACAGGGTGGGAAAATTGTCGGTATTGGACGTTGACCTGTCCATTTTTGCGATCGGGTAGAAATCTGGGACAAAGAAGGAAGTTGGGACACCCACGTCCAAGGATGAATACCTATGTTGATGTGAATACAGGTAAATGAAGTTACAGGGGAGTCTATAGACTGCCTCCCGGGCTCATAACTTGACACAAAACTGTGATTGTATTGTGTGAAGAACCAAGCCATCTAGGTACAGGCGGGAATGGTAGTATACTCCGTAGATACAAGTTACAACCTAGGTAAGTTCTCTAATTTTCCTTGGGAACTTAGGTACCTGTTCTAACTTCTCATGATTGGTGCTTACTCGACACATTGTCCGAGCCCCACACCTTTAGGGTGAATGTACCATCATCTGATCTTCATCCTTTTACTCATGTACACCATGGCTAAATGCAACACGACATGTCGTGAACATATCTCTCATCATGAATGCTGTGGGTTTTCTGATTGTTGCGATAGCGGGGATTTGTCTGATTGATAATATTGTTATAACTGCTACGTCTGGTGAGCCAGCTGTGCGGAACATGATCTGAGTCTCTGAGTCTCTGAAAGTACTACCGTCCGAATAATCAACCTGCCTAAGTATGGCGTCATACAAGCACAGCAGCGAACTCATAATGACAGCTACGGGACAGTTAGCACAAACATAAGACAAGACAAGAAGAAAACGTCCAAAAGAATGAATGGGAAGAACTCAACTGGCGCAAAGCTACGCAACATACCCTGTTTCACTTCTGCCTTATAATCATGCATACGTCCGCGATAGCTTTCCAACCTCGTCTCACCAAGTATTTGGTCACAGACTCACAGCCCATAACATCTGTGATTTTCTCTCTGGCACGTCCAAGCACCGCAGCCGAATAAAATATATAATCAAGGTGATTGCCAACGACGTCCCTCCGCGACCGCTGCTGTGCTAGCACAAGAACGGCCTTCCCCTCGCGACCTATCTCGATCCCAGTTGAATCGCTCAGTGAGCGGCTTCTCCGCGCGGATGAAGCTGATCCTAATTAAGAAAGAGGAGCCCACATCTCCGTTTTGTCGTGAAGATGGCCTTGGTGACCGCTGGAGGCGAATTGAGAAAAGGGCATGAGCATAAAGTATGTGACGAGGGCTGAGGACACGAAAAGCAGGGAAAAGAGAGCGAGAAGGAAGGCGCGGTGTTTACGGGCTTCATGTGGCGGGAGAGGGGCCATTGGAAGTGTGGTATCTGGGTAAATGATGTTGTTGATTTCCGAGTTTCGTTCGTAGCGTATTTCTACCCTTTGCCTTTGCGCTTATATCAGGGTTGGCGAGAGAGGCGAATGCAGGGGCTGTAGAAGAGATGAAATGTCATTTGATGATGGCCGTGCTTTTTATGTTTCGGTCGCGCCTGCCCGCGTCTGGCCGTGCTTTGAGTAACATGAACGCGATTGTAGCTGCGTATGTATGTGTTGAGATTTGAGACACGTCGCATTCCGTGAACTATGCACTGCAGCACTTGTAAGTTGTGGCTTGTCCACGCGTTCCGCATACATACCTTTGAGTCTTGACTGAGGTTGACTCACTGATGACTCGCCCTGGCGTTCCAACTTCCCGCGTCTCTGCCCCTACGCCTCGCTTGCATCGCGTACCTGAGCGGTGGACAAAAGGGTACGTTAGATGCACATGAGACGCAACCTACATAGATGCTACCGTGGATTACACATGTATGTACATACACAACTGGGAGACAATGGCTACATGAGGAGTATGCAGGTACAGTACCTAAGCTTAGAGCGACGAGGTCCTTCTCGTCCCCCACGCTAGACCTCGTCCGTTCGTTCAACTTCTACGTGACAAGCGCACGAAAGAGTGCAATTGGGCAAGAAGGTTGTATAGCAGCATTTTGGCCTTTGCTCGCTCGTGACTCCCTAACTCCAACAGTACATTCGTCGACTCGAAGTCTATTTGTTCACATCAATATTATCGGCTCTCATGTCCGCCCAATCTCTTTTCGTTCGCTCTCCCATTCTCCGTCTTCCTCCATGGCCTCATTTGCCTTGAACTCTGCATCCCCTGCCAAGCCCTCACTGTCAAAGTCTTCGAAATCCATGTCACTGTAGTTCACTTCGTCGTCATCATCATCATCATCGCCTTCCTCATCTGCCCCATCTTCAGCAGAAGACTTCGTTTTCCTAGCCGCCTTCTCGGCCTGTTTTCTTTCCACATTGGCTTTCTGCTCCTTCTTCCTTGTCTCCTTCTCTTGGTTTCTCTTCTCCCACCGCTTCTCTAGCTCCTTGATTTCCTCTTGCGACTTGTGTACGTATTCGTGCCACATGATTTTGCCGCCGCAGAGACCTTCCTCTACTTTAGTGAGGCGCAGACGCATGCGAGGACCTAGTTCTACTAGCTTGACTGCTCTGCGTTCCACGTTCTCGACCTCAATGTCCATTTCGTCTCCGTTTTGCTCTGCGGCTAGACGGGCTTTCGTGGAGAGGACCCGCCGCGGCGCGTTGTCCACGACTTCGATTTCCGCATCTGTCTCGACTTCGCTGCCACTTGTCGCATCCGTCATGTACCCATCTCCTGTGGCTCCGCCAATCATGTAATCGGCGATGTCCTCAAGTTTGCCCAGGTTGGGCATCCGCCCCTGCCGGCTGGACTTGGTGGCCAGCAGCTTCTCGGCGGCCTTGATTCTCTTCAGTGGTTTTGAGACTGTCGTCGACTTGGTTGTGATGGCGTAGTGTCGGAAGTTGACGATAAAGGTACCGTCGTCTTCCTCGGACTCCTCACGGTTCAGGAGAAGGACTCGTCGGATGGTCTTGAGAGGCGTTTTTTGCGGGTTAATGGGCGGGAAAAGTGATTGGAAGACGGTCGTGGCGAGGGACTCGAGATGTTTGGGGACCTTTGATTTGGCTGTGGCGCCGGGTGTAGTAAAGTTGTTCATGACCAACTAAACAAGGTGCAGAAGAAATTTTAATTGTTAGCAAAAGATCTAATACCGTTTCCTACATGAGCTGAATGATCCTTCTTCAGAGCGACGACTCTTTGTCGTAAGACACCGTCAAAAATAGAAATTAGAAGCAGAATGCTGAGACTCACCAAAGGAGGTGTCAGAAACTCCTTGCCACCACCCCTAGGATGCTTCTGTACTTTCTGCACGTCCTTGCATAGCGAGTACCGTTCTACTCTGAAATGCATCGTAGGACCTCTTGGCGCCAGCGCCATTCTCAAGTTTGTGTTCCCGCTTTCTGAGCGAGAAAAGAGCATCAGATGCGTGACACCGAGAGGTCCGCACATGACCACATAGTCCTTCAGCTTGTTCCCCTTGCGCTCCTTCAATCGACTCGCCGTACCGGGTTCCATGACTTTTCTCACATCCGTCGCAAGCTGGCTGATACTTGAACCGACCTCGCCCGCGCCTATCCGAATGACCATGCTTTTGGGATCACGGCTCGATGCATGTCCTGCGGAAGCCACCTCGGGGTTGTTGGCCCCGATATGGGTTCTCTTCTTTGTGCGTCGTCTCGCCATTTTGTTGTCGTGTCTTTTACTCTGTGCAGAATGAATAAATTGACAAGGGAAGTTCTTGTCTTCATGGGCAAAATGTTAGAGAGAAAAAAAGACCACGCGGTGGAGTCAGAGGTGCTGATAAGTTGTGATCCTGGCCAATGGCAGTCAATGACGGTCAATCGCGCGCGGCGATAAGCATCAGCCCCGCCAAAACTTTTTCAATGGTTACTTCATTAAGATCAAGATTCAAAAGTGTCAAACATTCGTCTTCTGCTCGTACCTACCAAATCTCACTCCCCCCGGCCGCCATTGAATTGTGAACAAAATTCGCCTACCCTTTCTTCTTCTAGTGAGCTGTCAAGAGAACACGATCCAGCGTCAGCCATGCCGGATCCAAAGAGGCGGAAAGTCGCCGACAGCGCAGCGCAAACGAAGCGCTCAAAGAAAAAACACAGCCGCTCCTCTCCTCCTCCAGCTTCAGCTCCTACCGACACACCTTCAGACTTGAATCCGAGCAGCGAGGACGATGGATCGGCGACACTGGAAGCGCCCTCGGCAGAAGAGTCTCCTTCTCAACCCAAAACATTTAGAGAATTGGTAAGCCGATGTTTTTAACCCTGAAGTTCTCACCTCCTCTTGCTACCACACCTTGCGACATAATTTGTATCCAACCATCCTTGGCCGTCTCCCATCAAACCAGGACATGGACTAAATCTGAAGCTGAAAATAACAGGGGATTAACGACGCCCTTTGTGAAGCCTGCGAAGCCTTAAATTACAGATACCCAACGCCGATCCAAGAAAAATCTATTCCTCTTGCCCTCGAAGGCCGTGACATCATTGGCCTCGCCGAGACCGGTTCCGGAAAGACAGCAGCTTTCGCGCTGCCCATTCTAGAGGAGCTCCTGAAGAAGCCACAGCCGCTGTTCGGTCTCGTCCTTGCGCCAACACGAGAGCTCGCCACCCAAATCGGTCGGGCCTTTGAGGCCCTCGGCTCACTGATATCGCTGCGATGCGCCGTCATTGTCGGCGGTCTGGACATGGTACCACAGGCCGTCGCACTAGGAAAGAAACCTCACATCATCGTGGCCACTCCAGGTCGTCTGGTGGACCACCTAGAAAAGACAAAGGGCTTCTCGCTCCGCACGCTCAAGTATCTGGTCATGGATGAAGCAGACCGTCTTTTGGACATGGACTTTGGCCCCGCCATCGACAAGCTTCTAAAATTCATACCGCGCGAACGCCGGACATTCCTCTTTTCAGCAACACTGAGCTCCCGAGTCGAGAGCCTGCAGCGCGCAAGTCTTCGCGACCCGGTCCGCGTGAGCATCAGCTCAAACAAGTACCAGACCGTCTCGACTCTCCTCCAACACATGCTCTTTATCCCACAGCCCCGCAAGGACACTTATCTCATCTACCTGGCCAACGAATTCGCCGGCAAGTCCACCATCATCTTCACCCGCACCGTCTGGGAAACCCAGCGCACAGCTATTCTCCTCCGCACGCTCGGCTTCGGCGCCATCCCCCTCCACGGCCAGCTCTCCCAGTCCGCGCGTCTAGGTGCCCTCAACAAATTCCGCTCCGGCACCCGCGACATTCTCGTTGCTACTGACGTTGCCGCCCGTGGTCTCGATATCCCCAAAGTGGACTTCGTTCTCAACTTTGACCTCCCACAGGACTCAAAGACGTATATCCACCGCGTCGGTCGTACCGCTCGTGCAGGAAAATCCGGTATTGCCATCAGCTTCGTGACGCAATACGATATTGAAATCTACCAGCGCATCGAGGCGGCTCTGGGCAAGAAACTCGGCATTTATCCCACCGAGAAAGAGGAGGTGATGGCGTTCCAGACTCGTGTGGAGGAGGCGCAGCGCCACGCGAGGGTCGAAATGAAGAAGCTTGGAGACAGTAAAGGCGCCAAGGGAGCGGGCGGGAAGACGAATCGGGTTCGGGATGGGGGAAAGAGGAGGAGGGATGAGATGGATAAGGAGGAGGGCTAAGTGTTTGGATGGGGGGACGTCTTTATGCAACATCTTTTTCTTACTTTTTTATTATCACGACTGTCATGTCATGTTCAGTACAGTCGTCATGTCATGCAGGCTGCAGCCATGGGTTTCGCCAGAGGAATGCTTTCAGCCAAAAGCAGCGGTATCTCTGCGAACATGGACCTATGGCACCTTTTAATTCTGCGCATCGTCTTTAATTCGATACAGATCGGCTTCTCTGTATCAGTCAAGTTAGTTCTTCTTTCTGGTATGGGAGGAACAGGTGCAGGAAGTTGCGGTGGGTGAGAGACTCGGACCACGCTATCTGAAATCCGGCCTGCGGACTTGACTTGTTTTTCTCAGCAAACTCCTTATTTGATAATATTAACGTGTCGTGCCACGAGAATGAGTAAAATATCATGACTTAGAAGATCAGGAGAAGATATGCCGATGTATAATTACTCGGATATGCAGATTGCAAGTGTGTTGGTCTGGCGCGCTGTTCTATGTGATTCCCTCTTCTCGCGTATATATGTATTCATCTCGTCTTTTTTGTCTTGACACTCTCGCATACGATCTTTCGTTGCGTGCATGCTCTTCAGCTAACAGCGTACCAGCAGATTTCCCTTCTTTCATGAAATTCATGATGATGCTTTGTACATCGCTCTCCTTATGTACAGTGGTGTAGGTGTACTGACTCCATGTAATATATATCAATGCCGTGAAATAAAATACAACTACACAATCCGTGAGAGAGTGCCATTCTTTGCCGACGCCACCGACGCTGCTTAATACCCAAAATGAGTGCTTTACCCGACCCAACGCCCCCTTCCCCTATGTAACAAGTTCAATCCTGGACGCCGTTTGTTAAACTTTCAGATTTTCCCCGTCAATCCCTCTTCTTTCTTCCTCGGCTTCTTCGCCTTCCATCTCTTCGTCTTCCTCATCGACATCGTCTTCGCTTTGGCCTTCTCCCCCCTCCTCTTCTTCATCTTCGTCAGCTTCCTCTTCTCCTTCTTCATCTTCCTCTTCCTCTTCCTCTTCCTCTGTACCCTCTTCATCCTCATCTTCATCCTCCTCGTGACCATGCTCTTCTCCGTCTTCGTCTGCGACATCGACCATTTCGACGTCTTCTTGTTCTTCTTGTTCTTCCTCTTCTTCTTCTTCGTTGTCGTCATCGTCATGACCAACCTCAACCTCTACAGCTTCATCTCCTTCCTCCTCGTCCTCTTCTTCCCCTTCTTCTTCTTCTTCATCTCCTTCATCGTCTTCATCTTCATCTTCATCGTCCTCTTCCTCTTCCTCTTCCTCTCCTTCCACTTCATCTTCTCCATCTTCAATCCCCTCTTGCTCCACTCCCCCTTCTTCTATTTCTTCCTCCTCCCCCGCTTCCTCATATCCAACACCGACCTCAATCTCATCCTCAATAAGCTCCTGCGTATCATCCTCTTCCTCTTCTTCCTCTTCCGCCTCTTCTGCATCCTCTCCCCCCTCTTCCTCCTCCTCCTTTTCCTCCTCTTCTTCTTCCAATTCTTCATCCACGACCTCAACTCCACTTCCACTATCCTCAGTTCCCTCCTCATCGCCTTCATCTCTTTCTCCTGATACTTCATCACCCCGATCAACGTCCTCATCGCCGATCAAACGAAATCTATGCGTCAGATTTGGAAACAAAAGACCAGGCGGAACATCATCGTCATATCCTTCGGGTACATCGCTGAGGTCGCTTTCGTCATCCGCCGAATCATGTATACTACCCGTATCATGTTCCTCCTCTTCCTCCTCCTCGTCATCACCGTCTTCCATTCGATGGTCGTCATCCACATCCCGTCGTTCGTTCCCATGTACATCCTCCATCTCCTCATCGGAATCCTCGCCCGCTTCTCGCCGCACTTGCGCATCCGGGCCATCATCATCTTCCTGCCCGCTCCCAGCACGACTGCTTCGAAGAGCGGGAGTCTGACTACCACGCTTCGCACTCGAGATGCTCCCCCCGCGGCTCTTCGCGGCACCCGCACCCAGTTTCGGCATGTCCAAGGCTCGCAGGACGGCCTGTTCCGCTCTACGCAGTATTTCTGGTCGTCGCACCCCAGCTAGCCTCTTGGCTCGCGGCACGCAAGTCTCCGTCTTGTCTACCTCCATCGGCGTCATCGCCCCCGCAGTAGCGCCATCTCTCTCCCCGTTGAGTGGATTGAGAAGGCCACTGAATGACATTGGTGCCCTCAACTCAGCCTGGGCGACTGCCTCAAGCTGAGCTGCCACTTCCTTAGCATGGTTCCGTTCCTTAATAATCGCACCAGGCTCCTGGCCTGGCAGCGTTACCGCAACGTCCTTGTAAATAGTTGTGTAGCAATCGTTAATAAGATCATCGATAGGCGCGACTTTCATCAAGTTCCCATTGAGTTTCTTCATCTCAATGGCGTCCTTCATACACTCAAACGCCGCGTTGGGATGCCGCCCATCACCCCCCGCCCACGCAGCAATGCGCTCACTCATGATTTCGAACTCCTCGGTCCACATGTTCTTAAATGCTTCGTCGGTCGTCACTGGCACCGCGTAAGCTGCGCGTAATAGCTTCACATACGCTGTGCAACTATACTGCCACAGGTCAGCAAAGTGGTAGAACTCCGCTCCTTTTTTGCGTAGCCGGCGGAGGAGAAGCTCTAGGTCAACCCGGTTCGAAAGGATGACGAGGATATTTGTCATGAAGCGCACGTATTGCTCGGTGAATACATGGTGCCGGCCTGGGCGTTCAGCGTCGCACTTCCAGACGTTCATTACCATAGTCTTGGTGAACATGCTATCTTTCAAGAGTAGAAATGCTGCTCTGGCGGCGACGATGCGGTCACCACTATTTTCAACGAGGTTGTCGCTGGTGCTTTCATCGAATAAGATCTTGGCATGGCGTATGACGATTCGATGTTGCCAGTTGGACTTGTCCTTTTCGCGCAGCTTGGTCAGATTGCGTATGATGTATTCCTCCCAATCCTCAGGTTCCGTGAAGGAGGCAAAGTGGTCGTCGGGTTTGGCAACGATCCCAAATGGCTGTTCCGCCAAAATCGATGCTGCATCGGCTGCAGGGATGTCGCCGCGAGTGACTAGTTTATGCAGAATGGAAGCCAACTTGTAGTGCGGCTCTAGAATAGGCTCACTGTTCTTAGTTTTCCTGGCACTTTGGGATACTTCGATTGACTTTTTCAGAATGGCTAGCAATCTGCTCAATGTGATGCGAGCCTTCTTATCTGTTCTGTCGAGGTCATCCTCGGGCGTCTGATACATTTTCCAGTAGCATTTTCCCAGCATGTATGGGTTCCTAAACAGCGAATTAGAGAGAAAATTTAAAAAAAAAAAAAAAAAAAGCTATCAAGGGCCGCATTTATACTCCGAAAGAGACAGGAGCCAACTTACTTCCAGTTGTGAGGGTCCCGTTTCATAGCCATCCGGAACAGCCGTGCTGCAAGCTTCCAAACCTTGTACTGTGACATTTGATCATGTACGATCTTCTTAAAGGTGCTCGCACCCACATCCCCAATAAAGTATCTTTCCTGATCCGAATGCTTAAACGGCTCCATCGCAAATGGCTCCCGGCTGGAAGAATACAGCCTCATCCCGAATTTATGGTACAAGTCGTGAAGCGGATCTCCATCGTTAGCACGAACCTGTTCATGCCGCGAGTGCGACAGAGCCAACGTGTAGCAATGGATAGCGTTCCTCTGAAACTTGACCAACTCCGAGCGATCCTTGTTCATCTTATCGGCGGTCCATATAACAGACTCGTCCAGCTCGTAGTCAAAACACTCGGCAAGTCGAAACCACGCGTCCCATCGATCGGCTGTGAACTGTAACTGCAGCCTGAGAAAGGTGGCTCCGATGCGCAAATCGTCCGTCGCACCGGGGGTCTGCCGACGATTCAGGTCTACGCCCTTGAACTTGGTCAGTGCAATCATGCCCAGAAGGAAGAACCAACCATGCCTGGCAAGCGCCGCTTCGGGAATATTGACAGCAACGCAATCCACAGACAGACTCCCAGAAAGAGCCTGATAGAGACGCAGAGGGTGTATAGGTTTCTTGAGCATTTCTGTGAAATTCCGCAGATTGTGAATCATCTGCGCTGTCGATTTCGTTTGTCCGATCGTCTGCTGCATGTGCTCAATCGTTGTCTTTAGTTCAGATTTCAAGAGATCCTTCATGGTCATACGGGTCGCAAGTATCATAATCTTCTCCACCAGTTGCATGGCTTGTCGCTTCTCCAATTTCTCATACGGACACCCATGGTCTTCCACTTCCCAAACACCCACCCCTAGCTTAAGCCCATACAGATCATTGAGCACCTGTTCTAGATGATCCTCCCATGTCTCAATGTTCTTCATCCTGAGAAGCTCCACACGCATCGACTTGAGAAAGATCTTGTTGGAGGCTTTGCAGAACTTGCGGAGGCCTAACACACGGTGAACGGCTGCAAGATAAACCGCAGCGTCCTTCTCTGGCGTGGAGGACTCCATCTGGGAGAATCCAGTCTTAAACAATGCAAAGAGAAGACACCAGGAGCGTACCTGCATATCGCGCAACTTATTCACCAGTGCCGTGAATGTGCTGTTGTTTGTAGGTAGAGTCAACGTGCCAAGGCGTGACTCGTCCTCACAAAGCGAAGCCACGTGTAGAATGGTGCACAGCTTAGCTATGGCCGCTGAGCTTGTTTTTAGATGTGCTTCATCAATGATATCAAAGGCGGTGTGATGGTTAAGAGACATTGACAACGCCTGGATGATCAGCTCGTCGAGAGATTTAAGCGTTCGCATAAATAGGTTCTTGCGCGACTCGTCAGGGGTCCTCATGTAAGTGTCACCTTCCATGTTGCTCATCACCATCTCTATGCTCCTCAAGAGACACGAGAATTTCTTTGTTGGATAATTAATGGCTTCGTATGCGTCTCCCAGACGAGACCACAGAAAAAGGCGCAGCTCTGTACTGCTGTTCAGTAGAAACTTCCACAAGTCCTTCATACCTTGTGTTGCATTCTCGGAAATGACCTTTCCGTTGGCTCCCTCCGTAGGTGATAGTACTGAACTTTCACTGCCCTCGAGGGGCTCGTTTTCCTTACGAGTCTCTGTAGCTTTGTCGGACCCTTCACAGGCACTATCATTGCCATCTGCTCTTCCAGGCACATCTTGAAGGCCAGCGGGCTCGCCGTCGAACATAAAAACGGACGTTGGATTAAGAACCGGCTCCAGAGTATCGATCACCGCCACCGGGTCCATCTTTTCATCCTGAAACAGGCCAATGAAAAAGTCCATAGTCGTGAGCTTGGAGAGCTCGCGATCTGCTGCAGCTGGCGATATCAAAGGCATAACAACATTGTTGGGCAGCTTGACAGTCTCCACGTGTTCGCTCGTCAGAAAATCTCGCAAGGATGTCCACAGAAGCATGATGTGTTCTCGCACAGGATTGTCAGTGAGTGAAGTGGTCATGATAGATGCCCACATAAACCTCGCACAAAGGACGTCATTCTGCGGTACATTCTGGACCTGCAGATATGTCGACATTGTTCGAAGCCACCTGTCTAGCCGATACTTGGTTTCTACTCGTGTTGCGTAGTCGACTGCGCTGCTTGGATTCGTGATCCTTTCGTAAATGTCAATGTGAAGTTCGAAGATCATGGGCAAAACCTTGCGCAGGACTTGCAAGTCTTCCTCGGATTTCCAAGGTGATTCCAGAATCCCAACAATGTGTTTGTACAAGATGGTATCAGCTCTATTGAGCATCTGTACCACAGCAACCTTCATGGTATCAGACCATTTGGATGTCGAGTAGCTCTCACTCATTACGCGCACCCATGCAAACGCTATGTCGTTACTGGTCATCCATTCACCGCATTCCAAGACCATTTTTGAGAAGTGGCTGAGACCTGTTTGTTCGTCAAATGGGGGCACATCGTCCTGGTCTTGCGAGCCCGACTTAGTATGCTCCAAAAATGACGACAATCCCAATGTCGCGCGTTCTTCACTGTTCAGGAGCACGTTGGCGGCATCCTCACTAAAGTTCGAGACAGCATTTCGCAAATCCTTGGCACCATTATGAGTAAGCTTCGATGTTCTGTCTTGTTGCGCGGAACATGAGTCCAGAAGTTCCTGCACATATGCCAGTGTCGGGGCGTCCTCAACGCCAAGGTTTTCAAGAATGGTCTTAGTCAGCTGGAAAAGAATGCGATCACTCTCCTGGAATGGCTGCATCTGAACAGAAATCGACGTACTCGCATCTGCTGTGTCTTCGGTGAGAGTTGCTTCCGTGCGCCGTCGAACCCGTTTACTCCTCTTGTCTGCCACATTCTCGTCATCGACGCCTTCTGGTAGACCGGCAACAGATTGCGAGCGTTTCCTAATTGAGACTGACGTCGCGCTCTCGGGTACGTCATTTTCCGCGCCTTCTTTGGCTGATTCTTTGCTTCCAGTAGCGGGAGTCTCTTCTTTCGCTTCGACTGGTCTCGCCTTGTTGTTCGCTCGAGATCCGTGCCTGGCAGAGCGGCGCACAGGTTGTGGCTCTTCAACTGTTTGCTTGACCTTGTCTTCCGATTTCCGTTTCGCTTCTGACTGGCGTTGAGGCTCTGCTGTAGGCTCAAGTTGCGGGACAGGCTCTATTGTTGTATTAACCACTTGTTCCGGCGGTTGACTCATGTTTGCATCCGCTTTGGCAGCGTTCAAAATAGATCGACAAGCCTGCAGAGCTCCTTTCGTATCCTGTAGACATTTCATAAGTTCTATTCCTAATTCACACCACGACTTGACAGGCCCGATAGTATATCCGTCGTCGGTTGGGGGCACTTTTTGGCGGAGAGAATCTGCCGGCGTCTCTGGCTCCCGGAGAGGGGGTTGTGCCGGACTTGAAGGCGGCGGTGTCAATTTAGAAGTGTGGTCAGGAAGAAATGGAATCGGATCCAGCTGGCGCTTCAATAAAGTCGACATCTCCCTATTTTTCCAAGGCGCCATGATAGGATGTGAGAGTGACATTTCATCGCTCAACAACTGCAGGTCTTCTTTTAGTTGCTGACCGGCCAGGCCCTCGGCAAGTGACGGTGGCATGACCTCGGTGATGGCCGGATCATCGTCTAATTCCACGGCAGCTTCCAAACAGAAGCGCTTGATCCGTCGAGAGTTGATGGCACCGGCGAAACGAGCCATCTTCCTCCATAGCTCAGGATCGGACGGATCTTGGTCAAGGGCTGCGGTCCAGTTGTCAAGGACTTTATCGGTATCGTGAATTCCGTATCTCAATCGCACTTCTTGTTCCCATTCCGGATGCGCCTTGCACTGGTCCCTGAGCTTGTCCAAGAAGAACTGGCCGTGGTTCTTATACGACATGTACAAGGCCTGGGATAGACTCGCCGCAACACCGTCAGCTCCGCCCGCATCAACGTCCAGCGCCGTTGCTACGCCATTGATCACCGTTACATCAGGTCGCCCTTCAGCGTAACGCTCGGCTCGTTCATAGTCGGTCCTCGCTTCGCGATATTGAAAAATCTCAGACTTGAATAGCTCTCGGTAGGCAGACGCGGCGGCGTGTCGGGAGTTTTGGCCCTGGGCGTGCAACTTCAGGGCTGCTTGGAACCTTTTGAGGGCCTCGTCGACCTGGATAGCTGGGTTAGCGTGCGCGACAGAGTGGATGAGAATGACTGTCGGACTCACATGCAGTTCCTTTGTGGTATCAATCTGTTCATCCTCGTTTTCCTCGGGCTCGAGGTTGATTGCCTGGAACCCCGGCTGTGGGCAGCAGCTTTAGCTTGACAGTTTGAATAGAGACTGGAGCGGATGCATGGCTTACCATTGCTTCGTGTCTGATGTCGCGAGACTGAAGCCGGCAACATGAAAGGCGGTGCTTCGCGTACAGCTAGATCTCGCAGCCTGAATTCGAGGGGGGGATCTTGACCAAAAAGAAATGACAGTGTCAGATTGCGGACTTGCGATGGCCACATGCACGCGGATCTGGAGCATGATGCTCAATCGTTTAATTGGATTGGGGGTCGCGTCACGCCAAGCTGCAGCACCCTTGTCTTGAGGTATGTACATATATACATACCTACTTGTACCTACCGAGCGCGTGGCCTGCGTTCGGCATAAAGTCATAAGTCATCGGCGCCAAGCCAGGCTAGGTCTAGCTCCTTTCAATGATCTTTGAAACTTTCCGACTTTCCCAACGCCCCCCGCTATGTATCCGTAGGTACCTAGGTACATAGCCGTAAGCCCGTGCTGATCTTATCATCTTGTTGCGCTTTCATCAAGTTGTCGACCCAAGAGGCGGACTCATCGGCGGCATCAGCCATTTCGGCGTCAGCTGCCGGTGATTGTCAATGTCGCTCTGAATCACCTATGGCATGATGGCCAGAGGCCAATTTTCCACCCATCTAGCGGGCGTCGAGCACGAGAGCCATACTTTATTTATCCCGTACGTCCACTCAAATAGTCATTGCAGCCTACGAATATCCCGATGATGGCGTTGGCCAAGACATATTGTACCTGTAAATGGGAACCTTCACGCCAGAGCAGGGCATACATATCCACTGCTCAAGCTGAGTGAAGATTGAACTAGGCGGCAATGACGAAATAACGCGTTGATACTACCTCAGTTTCCCAATGTACGCGACGATGGACATTGTGCCCGTCTTCCACAAGCCAGTCTCAATTTACAAAGATCACTGCGGAAATTATCGTGCAACTATTGCAAGAACCTCTGCGGAAACGCTGTCATAGGAAGGAGCAAGAATCTCATGAATCACCTTCAATTTACTGCCTCTAACCTAAACAAACGTCCCTTGGCATCTGACAATGGCCTGTGTGCTAACGCTGCGAGATAACTTGCGCACAATGATGCCAGGAACATAAAAAAATTGAAACCACCCTGAGGAGCCGTCGATTGTCGATTTCACTTGGTCAAGCTCTCCACAAATGAAGACTCAATACGCGTTGCGATCTGAAAGAGTTCTGTTCCAAATCGCAACGCAAATATTATTGCAGATCCGACTAGACTTTCCAAGACACCTCATCTACCGTGGCAAACTCCTAGCACATGAAATTCTCAGTGAGCTTTTGCTTTATGATGAAAGAAAAAAAGGGGAAAACGAACATATTCGCCGCTAAGGCAGAACCGCCATCGCGTGGACTTCAACGATGGGAAGCATGTGAGCTACGGCGATGCCGGCAAAGAAAATGGGAAGCGCGACTGAGATGAGCTTCATTTTGCTTAATTGCGAGAAGAAGATTTTTTGATGTGAAGTATTTGCGCGATATGAAAAGAGATGTGTGTGTGTGTGTGTGTTAAAGAGAGAGAAAGAGAGGATTGAGGGTATGGATTAACCTTGGTTTTTATATTCTCTGTGTCCTCTCTCTCGGTCGAAAATCGAAGTCACTGGAACGCACAAACAGCTACCAGACTACGTCCAAGTCAGTATCTTCCTTTCTTTGTCTTTGGGTGCAACGATTTCAAGACCACCCAATCAGTGTTATGCCAAGCATCACAGCCACTCATCCCATACGCATGGCTGGCTACAAACTCCGGCCATGATGTTGTCTTGCCGTGCTATCACGCTCGGCTCTGGCCTCAAAGCGTCCTACAACCCAGAGATACGAGGTGATGGAACGTCAGCCTACCGATCATGAAACAGGCCGATTACCACAGAAATTGCCATGACGTAAAAGAATTGGTGAAAAAGGAAATAAGAAAAAGAAAGTCAAATTGTCTTGGTCAGAGAGCTCTCCCACAGCTGGTTGGAATCATGACTATGGACCACAAGCATGTTGAAGCACGATCCGACGAAGGGCCTCAAAATTGACGATTCTGGATCTTAAAAGCCTCTTACTTTCTTTGTCCAATCATTGCAATGTAACAATTCGGTAATAAGGTCACATTGGAGAGACTGATGCGTTTGTATGATCGCATTTTAGAGGAAAGGTGCAGAATGTTCAGCTTGTTGTGTTCATTTGACATGCTGTATCATTGATGGTTTCTACGAGTTGCCCTTTATGGAGGCAAAGCCACGACGACCAAGACCGGGTAGAACCAAGTATATCTTCATCACCATCAGGGAATTCGATACGGCCAGAGCAGATGTGTATTGAGGGACGACCGGGCCCTTCTGAGTGTTCTTTCCCCAGAGCGGCAACCACAGCGCGAATTGCGTATCAACACGATAATTCCCGGCCAATTCCAGCCACACGGGATCTTTGGCCGGCATTAATGAAGTCTCGGACTGAGACATACGACACAGAAGGCAGCAGAAAATGTGTCATCGCTTTGCATCTGCGCCAGATCGCTTGATTTCAATGCATGTAAGCCGACTGGCAATAAGCAAATCGCACATAGTATTATCCTATCCCCTACCCATTTCACATTTCAGGAGGACGTGAATATCGTGAACGATAACGGAGCCGGACATTCACAGCCTTGCGGGGTCAAACGTGGCAAGTGGTTCCGATGTGCATGCTCCTACGTACTTGCATGGCGCCTCTTACAATACTACCTGCGGCACGGGGTATCGTCGTTAGCTTCGTCGTTCATTAATGTGTCATTCATCGGGGTTGACCGGCTGCCGTGGGAGTATAAAGTCGATTTACAAGAAGGCTCACTCTGGAGTAGACGAGCAGTCCATTTTGAGTCAAATGATCTCTAATCACGAAGGCATTAGAAGTCTCTGCGTTGTCAAAGCCCTTCATTCTGCATTTTTCGAAATATTCTGACGATGCTGAGGAAGCGGCCAACGAGGGACCTCAGAACGAGATCTCGATGAGGCGCCTAGAAAAAGGGTCAACTCAATCTTGGCGAATAAGTCAATCGACGCCAAGATATGTAGATCGCGGCACCTTGCGATGCAGGAGGGCCCAAGGTCTCCATCACTCCGCCGCGCGGTTCCATACACTTATGTGGTATACGGTTCTGGTACGCCGACTCCCGAAGGTCCATCCCACCATCCGTGAAGGCTGATTTTCTCATTGGCGGCATGCATGAATTGATGGCAGTGTGGATTTGCATGACCTCTGGCATTGCAGATATTCTGATCTTCGCGTCCATCGCGGCGTCATCTTGATCGCAGTCATGCGATGACTCTTTCAGTCTCCAGATTACGAGGATCACGGAGGGCGGTGATGGCACGAGTGTATTGTATCACAAGATCATTTCGTCCTACTGATATCTCTCATGGTCCTGCCAAAAGAAAGCAAGAATCATTGGGGAGCGCGTCATTAATTCACGGAACCATATCTGTCTCGGTCCACTTCCCGTCCTTCGCCCGATCTCCCTGAATAAATTTTTACCGGCGAACCGTCACCGGAGCAGCATTCTGCTTCGTATGAATGGTTTTGTAGTTTGGCTCACATTGTTGTTCCTTACTTCTGTATTTAAGTGCAATCCATCTCTAGGAAAGGTCTGGCATATTTGTCAGAAATGGGTGCAAATCGTGATCTGTAAAAAGATGCATTACGACTGCTAGGAATGCATCTTGTTCCCCAACATCGAGAGACCATACAATTACCTTGTAATCGCTTTTCAGATGAGTCTGTTGCTCATTGCTCTCAAAGTTGTGAAATTGTTTCTGGGGGACTCAGGACTGAGCTGGCCAGTGGTGGCAAGTCTGCGAGGTGCTACTCTGCAACTGCTGTCACCTTGATGACAGTTGAACTTTTGGAGTATGAATTGAGTTCGCCGTTTTCCACGAATACATTGGCCTCTCGACGGATCAGATCTTGCCGTCTTTATGCTTGTGCGACGGTACTCTACCTACCTTGGTGTGACGGTAGGTACGACGGGCCCCATCGTGCAATCATCACGTGTCTTCCGACCGCCAACTTATACTGTACGACAGTTTGTGTTTAAACAGCCGCATCTTCAACCTAACAAGATGTTTTTTGACTCCCAACCACACATCTTACAAGGCCTGACAAAATGTCGGCCAGTGCCACCAGCAAGACTCAAGTAGCGCACATGGAGGAAGTCAACGGCGGCCCATCAAAGCCTACGCCTAGTTTCACTCCAGCATCAGACTGGCGGTCCAGCACAATCTGCCAGTTCTTTGCTCGAGGTCGCTGCCGCAATGGTATCACTTGCCCTTTCTCCCACGCCCAGAATCGTGAAGAAACAAGACCTCCAACGAACGTATTTCGTCATTCTCTCTCAATGAGGCCGCAACTGGACCCGCGCTCACACATTCCTTGTCGATTCTATCAGCAAGGATCTTGTACCAAGGGCGAGAAATGTCAATTTGCACACGATGTTGGAAACACTATCGCACAGACGGTGGTGGTGGATGATGGGGTACATATTGGGATCAAATTCAACGAGCTCTCTTCTGCACAACTTGCTAACTATTCTTTCTTCTGCCTAGTCTGAGGAAGGTCCAATGGCCGAGACATCCATGCCTGAGACCTGGTGTCGCGAGCTCAAAGGCGCCTTCGTCTGCTTTGGTGACGGAGTCGTAGTGACAAAGGTGAGCTTCCCGGCTGATTACTCTGCCGTTCGCATCAGCAATCTCCCTCGGGATTCAACCGCAAGCTCTGTGGTTGATCTCGCTCGTTCGCTTGGCTTTACTGTAGCAGCGGACCGAATTCGCGTATCCAGTGCAGTGGGCGATGATGGTGTGCATTGTGTAGCCGATATCAGGGTCGAAGATGCCCATTTCTCCAGACGCTTTTGTGCAGATCTCGCCTACCGGAAAGGCGACGATGCGTTGAAAGCTGTTTCGATCAACGCTGCGATGAGCCCCCTGACGACCAGCCACCGACGAGTTGATTCAAAAAAAGTCCATTGCTCATGGCACAAGCCAACAAAGAGGGCCTGGCTGAACTATAGCATGCAAGGGGTCGCGACAAAGGTCAGCTCGAAATTCTCGGCTGGTCTATATAAAGTCCTCGATCAAAAGGTCAGGTGTGAGGAGCCTACACGCAGCGCAGGTAAAAGGAACCCATTGGCGTGGACGGTTCGACTGCTAGACATTCCAGCACACGCCACCGAAGATGATGTCACCAAATCTATTCCAAGTGTACGGGCTCCAGGACACGTGGAGTTGGGTACGTCAAGCTACGATACTGACTTGTCTGTGGCAAATACCTCAATCGAGTCCCTACTGCTCCGCGCCGGGCCATTGGAACGTTGGGAAGGGGCTGCAGAAGGCTCGGGAAAACGATTCAAGGCCAAAGCTTGGTTCATGAATGACGCAGATGCGAGGCAGGCAGTCAAGCTGTCCCACGATGCGCCGTTGTCGTTCAACAAATACGGCAGGCTTACTGTGCAGCTTGTGCACTCAGCAAGGCTAAAGGTGCCCGCCCGGGTCTACGACGTGGTTGAGCAGGAAATTGCCGAGCATAAGCAAACCTGGGCATCGCAGCACTTGATCTACATGGCGTACCCTCCTGATTCTCACGGGTTGAGGGTTCTCAAAGTCGAAGGGGAAATTGCAGGCGACGTGGCCAAGGCCAAAACCGCACTGGAAAAGATTGTCGATGGAGAAGTCCTGATAAGGGACGGCAAACCCGTCTGGTCGCCCTCCTTCGCCGCCCATGGTGATGCGCATCAGGAAATCAAGCAGCTTGAGCGCGAACTTGGTATTCTTATTGTTCGCGATAGGCGCAGAGCTCGGCTCCAACTGCTAGGCCCTCGGCCGCAGTGCCAGAAAGCACAACAGGCTCTTGTTGAGCTTGCCCAGTCTAAGCCACCATCCGTTGTCTATAGCATTGACCTCGATGCAGAACTGTTCTCCCGTGCTTTCAGAGGTGGATATCGCGCCATCACCGCAGCCATCGGACAGGACAAAGTCGTCGTGGACGTCACCTCGCGTCCCCGGCGCATTCTCGTGGCCGGATCCGAGAGTGACTTCCGTCTTGCTCGAGAAATCCTGCTAAATGGAGACGGAGGTAAAGGAAAGTCATTCGCATCATGGACAAAGCAGGACAATGATTCAACCGCCAGTGTCTGCGCCATTTGCTGGACGAAAGCCGAAAATCCGGTACACACAGCCTGCAAGCACATATACTGTGCAGGCTGCTTCGAAGATCTCTGCCTCGCGGGTGCCCATTCTGGAACAAGCATCCGATGCCAAGGCGATGCTGATACTTGCGGTGTGGTACTCCCGCGAAAAGAACTCGCGAAGCACATCTCATCAGCAGCCCTAGACGAGATTCTCGAGGCGGCCTTTACAACATACGCAGCCCGCCATGCTCACGAGCTGAAAAATTGTCCTACTCCTGATTGCACACAGCTATACCGCGCGTCGAAAGCGAAAGCACCGCCACTTCCAACGCACCAACAAGACGGGGCAGATGCAGGTGCACGAGATGAAGATGACGAAAACAGAGATGATAACGAGGATCATAATGATAATGATGATGATGATGCTGATGATGCCTCCGAACCCCTCTTCTTCAAATGCCCCTCCTGTCTCGTTACCACATGCACAGCATGCCACATCCCACACGAGGCCCAAACCTGCGCCGAATACCGCGATCTCTGCTCTTCCGGCGGAAGCACCAAGCTTCCCGAAGCCACCAAGAAGGAACTTGGCATCAAGAATTGTCCCGATTGTGGCATCATGATTGAGAAAGCTTCGGGGTGCAATCACATGTGTTGCACACATTGCGGAGCGCACATCTGCTGGGTATGCTTGAAGACTTTTTCAGAAGGAACGGTCGTGTATGATCATATGCAGAAGAGGCATGGGGAGATTGGCGTCGAGTTTTTTCCCGAATTTGTGTAGTCGAAATCTTGCGAAAGAAATTGAACTTGGAGCTTCCATGGGACCTTTGTGTGCGTTGTGTGAGTGAGGTGCTGCGGCTGCCGACGACAGCATGATGAGAAAGCCGTCATCGCCGACTCGTCGGCATATCTTGTCACGGCCGGACGGATTGGAACGATCGAGAATGAGTCGGAATTTGTATATTAGGTAGTACGCAAGCTGATGACATGCGGGCGGTTTCATTCTCCATCTTTGTTTTTGATGTTGTTCTCCACGCTCGTTTTGATGCAGGGACCGGTACCTTGGAGGTAGGTACCTGTGTTATATGTAGCTGTAGCCCCCTTCCGTATCAGCCACAGTCAGTGCTGGTGAAAGTGTGGCGTCAGGCACGCAGACAAGGGCCAAGGCTCAAGCACTCGCACCACCCCGGCTTGCGCTTCGATCTCGAACAGCAACAACACGCAACACGCCCGCGCACCGCTTGAGACAATTACAACCTCTTCGACCACTTCTTCGAGCGCATATAAAGAGCGCTGATAGTGGCTTCATCAGTCCCAGCACATTACAAAATTGTTCCGCCTGCGTCCTGACGAGAGCTGCTGGTAGCTCCGCAAAAGCTCCAGGAGCTTCCTCGTCGCAATGGTGGCCCCGGCTGTGCCTGAGTATGACCCGGACCTGAGGGCATGCTTCCATATGCTGTATATTCTGACACTCTACTAGGCTCACCGAGGAAAGCCTTCACGAATCCATTGATGCCAGAACCGAGTCCCTCATCGGTCTGCGAGAGCTTGGCCCGCCGGATCTGGTCCATCTGCTGAAGCAAGGTGTGCGCAACACGGCCAAACAGGTATGTCTGTTTGGTCCATTGAGTGCTTCTGGCTTGACCAACTGAATCTGACAACAAGTACTGCAGACTGGCATCTATCACCACGTCACCGGCGTCGACGCATCGTCTTCAGCTAGTCTCGCGGCTTACATCAACACCCTCACCTACAAGGACAATGGCTCCAATGCCACGTCGAAAATCGTACAAGGAGTATACTGGTATGAATCAGACGACAGAAATAGGGGACATGGTTGAACGCCTAGCTTCGCGGCTGACCACAAGAATTGACAGTTGCTACAATGCGTTTTCTCGACTAGATATGCGCGTCCACGTGTCTATTCCCGGCACCGTGGAAAGCTATTGCGTAGACGAGCGAGGCGAGAAGCGAAAAGCCTCGGACGAGCTATGGCTTGAAACGTACCTCTGCAGCGTGCTCCGCGCATACTCATACGCCGACGACGGAAGCGGCGAGACGATTCGCAAGATTCTCGGCGTCAGGCGGTTTAACCCAATTACCAACACTGAGACTGAGCAAAAGTTTTTAAACGCGGCCGAACATCTCTTCTTCCGAGGCTGGCAGCTGGGATCCGACTCGATCGTCCAGGTTCCCACCAATGTATCCAACCACCTAACCACTGGTCTGCTCAAATACCTCGAGACAACGGGTCGCCACGCTTCTGGAATTAATTTGTTCGAGAAGCTGCGCACACAGAGCGTCGAGGTATCATCACTGTTGTCGAAAGTGATGTTCATGGGTAATCAAGAGGTCTCTGGCATCAAGAACCTTTATCAGTCTCTTCAGGAGACACCCATGGACCACGTCATGCTCGACACTCAGGCTGAATTTTTGCTCAATAAAGCGCAAAAGGCGGAGACGGCGGAGCAGCGTGACGAGAGATTGAAGATGGCTCTTGGGTGCGCTGACCGCAGTACAATTGCGGCTCCCAGCGAATTTGGTACATGGGCACGACTGGCCCAGGTGTACGTAGCCATGGAAGACTGGGACAACGCGCTCACAACTCTCAACTCATGCCCCATGTTTACGCATCAGGACAAGGACACACCCATAATGCCCGACCCAAGAGATGTACTTTTGCCGATTTTAGCGGATACGCGACTAGACGAAATCGACAGCGAGCCTGAATCCAGGTTTTCCGAACAGGTTGACGCCAGCTTGTTGAATCTGCGAGCATCAGGGTACCGTGGCACCTTCAAGCAAGCCTACCGCCTCTTGACGGAAATGACGGCCAAGATTGGCTGGGATCAGCTGCTGAAGATTCGAAGCAACGTATTCGTCATGGAGGACGAATACCGAACAGAAAAGCAAGAGGCGTCACATGCCACCGCGCCCTTGAAGCGAAATCCTAGTATCGATGCCCTTCGAGGTACGCCTGTTCCGACAGCAAATGGCGATGCGGATGAGTCTGAAGACGAAGGGGCGGGCCAGACAGCAGGTGCAGATGAACTGCATACCAATGGAGAGGGCAACGGTCTTGAGAAGCCTTCGCACGCCATTGACCCCAAAGAGGTCAAGGCCGACACGGACAATGTAAGTTATTATACGAACGGTACCTGCATGCGGGCTTTTGTCTCCACATGGCCCAGGTGATCTGATAAAGAACGGGAAGATGAATAACAAACGTGGCTAACCCAATGCACACAGACGACCCAGAATGACCAACACTTATCAAAGCTCAACACGAAGCGTCTCTGCGAACGTTGGCTGGACAGCTTGTTCATGGTCCTCTACGAAGATCTTCGTGTATACACCATCTGGCGCACGCAAATGGCCCAGTACCGCGCCCAGCAAATGCAATACAAGAAGTCCGCCGAAGAGTGGGAAATCCTGGGAGCTCTTGCCGAGCGCCTACAACACTTTGACGAGGCCGTCGAGGCGTACCGAGCGTGTCTGTCTCTCCGCTTCAGCCCCAAGTCCCTGGCCGGGGTTTTGCGCGTCTTGAAAAAGACCAAAAACAACACGAGGGACATGGTCGCGGCTGTCATTAGGCTCGTCACCTGGCAATACCGCTGGTACAGCGAGTTTAGTCCTGAGCTGCTGCACACGATTCGCACGTTGATTGAGGATGAGGGTGCGGTGAAGGTCAGGAGCATTATACAGGCGACGAGTCTGCCGCAGAACGTGGTGGACTTGACGCATCATTATGCGGCGCTGTGTGCTACCTTTCGAAGCAGTGGGACGGAAGGTTAGTAGTAGAATGGGTTTGGGAAGCCGCGAAAAAGTGAATGTTTGTAGCACATAATTGTCACGTTTACAATGAAGAGGGTAGGAGTAGGACGCGAATCAACGCATCGGGATCAATGGGATTAATGGGACGGGGTCAGACCGGTGGAAACAATAGCAATTACATACATACATTTATATGTATATCACAGGAACGCCGTGAAGCCCCTACACTATTCATGCTTTAAATCAAAATGGGCCTCTTGATGTCATAGACTGTGAACCATGCTAGGTGCGACAGTCCCTGGCGGCGCTGCGGGGAGACATTTCCTTCCATGATCTTGACGCTCGGCTCATCTAAAGCTTGAAATCTGCATTAATCTTCTCCCATCCCGCCGGTGATTCCTCCATCTCGGCTACGCGCTCTGCCAGCTTCATCTTCAGCTGCCGATGCCTGTCAGTACATAGCTCATACATTGTCGAAAGATTGAACAGCAGTGTATGGGATGAGAATCCGGACTGAACCAGAGTCTCGAGAATTTCACGGCCCTGAGGACGAAATGTTATGTTAGCCTTGTCGGGACAACTCAGGGAAAGAAAGGATCGGTACAGGGGAGGGGATTCGGGAAGAAAGAGTACAGTAAAGCAATGCACAAGAATTGACAAGAAAAGGCGGAAGACAACGAACCTCGGGCATTCGACCTAGATACAACAAGCATACTGCTGTGTTGACTCCAACCATCTCATCACCTGCTAGATCCTCTTTCAGATCCTGCCATTTTGCCAACGCTGCCCCATACTCTCCATCCGCCATATCGCACAACGCCAGAATCACTTTGTCCGTCTTTACCAAGTCCTTCGAGCACTGAGCGGCACACTCACGTGCTCTTTCCACATCGCCTATCTGTAGCCACAAGAGAGCTTTGGACATGGCCACCTTGCCATCTGCCCCGTCCCGCAGGCTTCTCAGATGGTGTGCTGCGCCGGACAAGTCGTCCATTTCGATGAGAGCTCCTGCGACTTTGATGCCAAGCTCGTGCAGGCGGGATTTCCATAGCTCAAGAGCTGACATGTCGTGTTCAGCCGCTGCCTTGCCTGCCTGTTGCCGGGCTTCTCGAGCTAAATCATGGTAACTCATTACGGCTCGGCGAGGATCCCCAAAGCCTAGCGCCTGCAGCCGTACGTTTAGGACACGGAGATGCCATGGGACTAGATGCTGGCCTGTATTATGGTCAACGTAGACGCGCGCGTTGCTGAGATCTTCTAGCGCTTTAACCTCTTGAGCGGCCAGCGGGGTGGCATTGATCAGCGTCAAGCACACCAGTCGGGTGTACAGCAGGTCGAAAATGCGCTGTGAGTCTGCTGGATCTACGACTCCGTGTGCACTCGAGCCCGTGAGTTCTTGAATTGCGACGATGGCTGCTGCACGGAAGTGGCCGTTTGCTATGAGTTTTTCGAGCGGCTCTGACGGGCCGGGCTGCTTGGACGAGTTGCGAAACGCGACAGGGACATTGAGGGGTGTCAGAGGGTGGTATATCTCCGGGCGGAGAAGAAACGAGAAATCCTTGGGACGAGGCTCTCCTGTGTGGGGGATGGGTGATGTTCCAGAACGACGAGCTTGTGAAGCTGCGCGGTGAGGTAGCTGCGTCCCGATATGTTGAGGTTCTGGCGTTGAGGACGTGCTCAAACGTTCAATGGAGGCCATGGCGATTAGCCGAGAAGAAGGAGAGGACCAGATAGCGAGGTTGAGGTCGCGAAGCTGTTGGGGTGTTAATCTTGTGATACGGCTGGACTTGATGCTGTGTAGATGACTGGATACTGATAGACACTTTGCGACCCGACCACCAGTGGTGATCACCCCATTCGCGTCACGGTAAGACGCTCGGCAGCCATTTGCAGAGGGTCGTCGACAAGAGAGACTTACATGGGAAACCAATGATTTTTTTTCAGTGTATTCAGCTGGAGCGCTCACTTTCGTACTTCATGAAGGTTGACTACGGATCCCATGAATCTGATTCCATGATGATGGTTGTACGTGTACTCCGTACGAGCACAGACAAACGATTGCCAGTCGCCTATGTAGTAGGTACCTACGGAGTACCTACTGTTGAGTACAAGCCACTATGGAGTGGCTGGGTAGCTAGTGTGTACACAGTATATACTTGAATATGGCGTAGAGCTTCTGTTTTTCTTGTTCGTGTTATTTCGTCACGCCTGAGATACCTACCTAGGACATCGGACTTCTGCTGATCCAATGTCACTTTTGATGACCTACCTAGAGCCATCAGTGATCACGATAGGTAGGTACATTAGGTACCTTGAGGCATCTTTGTCTTCAACTTATGTGGCTCCTCGCACTGTCCTTGCCCCGGGGCCCAGGGCCAGGTTCCAGGTTCCAGGACACAGTGGATCGAATAAGGGTTTCACACTCCGAAACCCATTGACGCCGCCACACCGGACGCTCCGGAGGCGCGATTACGCGTTGCCGATTGCATCACTTTGACAGAAACTCCGTTATTTTTAGGTACATGTACCTCAACCGTGATTGATAAACGAAACTTCCAGCATTGCCGCCTTCCTCTTAGGCCAACCTTTCTCTTGCGCTCGATGAAGAAGTAATTAAAGCTTCTGGTTTTGGTTTTTTTTATGTTTTTGTACAGAGTACTTCTTCATGTGAAACCAAGTCGTGATCAACGAGCAGGGGGAGTCTGGACCGTCAATGCGACAGAGAAAAGTTCCTCTCCGACTCTCCGAGCTGTCCGTGACCCGTCTCTTTTGGTATCCCAATCCAGGGCCAAAACAACCAAGATATCGGGTCGTGCGGGTTTGGTTCTAGACTCTAGTCCAGAAGCTGCCGCTCACCCCATAAACACTTTTGGCTAAATTCTCCCCAAGGCCCGGAATGGTCAAGAGAGTGATCGGGTCAGGATTATAAAGTCTTTCTGTGCTCGCCTGCAATTGTCCAAAACCTACCGTATCCACGCCTCTTTACAAGTCCCCTTGCGAGTTGAAACAGCACGAAACGCCCTTCAAATTTCTCAAACCATTGGCCGACTTGCCCTTTCGATACTTGATCACCATGCGCGCCTACAGCCTTCTCGCCGTACTTTTGCCCCTTGTGTCGGCCAACGCCCATGCCCAGTGCGATTGCCAGACATGGTCGGAGGGCGGACAATGGGGATACAACCGTGATCTCACTCACTGGATTTGTTACCATGTTCTTACCAACACTGTATGATTGACTCCCCAAAACAACCTATCCAACGCGGCAATAGAAGACGGGACTGACTAGATGCTTCCACTTTTCTTTTCTGTTACAGGCGAGTTTCATGGAGAACTATGGACGTGTAAGTGCCTTGCGTGGAATTCCGATCCTAATACATATTACATACTCTGTACACAAGACGGAATCACGGTGAACAGCAAGAAGGCTAACAATTCCCATTCTTTAGTGCGTCGCAACCCAATCGCTGATCGATGGTCAAGGCTGGGAGGACATGTGTGTCAAGTATGGTACGCAGGAAGGCTACCGCGCCTTTGATAACAAAGGCAATCCTATTGAAAGCGGGCCACTGTTGAAGGTCGGAGCCGCTACAGGCCACTGCCCCGACCGCTATTAAGAGTTAAGACGCACATCGAAGGATGAAAGTGTCTTTCGAATGCTGAGCACGTGGTCGACATGACAGCGCATAGAGCCACAATCCTCTTCGGCATCATTTTTCTTTGCAGCGGATAGGGAAACACTGCTGTTTCTTCCGTTTTTTTTTTTTTTTTTTTTTTTTTTTCAAGTTGCCTCCGCCACATTTTTGGCTTGTATGCATATGTATATAACTTCAGACAGCTAGCATCGAGACTATATCTACATAGTGGCTATGCCACCTCAGTCAACTTGACCAATACTCTTTACTCCGTAGAGTATGTACACTTGTAAGTTGTTGTGACTGTTATGGACTGGCTTCGGTGCGACCTTGACGAGTGTCAATAGTGATTTTAATGCTCAAGATGCGAAAGAGAGGAGAAGAAAAAAAGCCTCTCCACAAGATGTTCTGCTATGTAGGTACCTTTAGGTTCGTGAACTGAACGACTACATACATATAGCTGGATTGAAGGCTCATTGGATACATATCACGCCCTTTCTTGACTGAGGCGGAGGCACAATGACATACGGAATAATCACGATCTTTTTACGCTGAGGCAAAAAGCAGTGTTTCCATCGGCAATATTGTTCGAAGATTTCATGACAGCGCCACTCCCTTGAGCGAAGGCGAATTTGAGGGCAGCAGACAGATGCCTTTGATGTATGAAGAATAAGACGCGGAACACGCTTTACCTGCACTTATACTGCACTGTCCCAAGACGTATAGTTGCGCGTGTGGTCACTGGTGCCCTGGAGCTTCAGAGGAAAAAGGCAGAGTACAAATGTCGAAAGTACCTATACCATGTATGATGTACCTCGGTACATTATCACGCGTAATGTGACATGAACCGTAACGCCGTCGATCATCAAAGGTGGGGCAAGCAGCTCTGGCTGCCGACAACATTTTCAGACCTCACCTAGCCAAATTTGCAACAATCCTAAAATCTCTTTGACTTGACTGTCACGTCGTCTTCGCCTAAGCACTCTCGTCCAAGGAAGAAAGATCAATACCAGGGGGAAGAGGAAGGACATATTGCAAAGCCGCAAAGCCTCAAGGTCGCGACCATGGCTGCATCAGGCGACGCCGCATCGCGGCCTGTTGCCATCGTCTGCGTTGGCATGGCAGGTTCGTCCCATCGGCAAGAATGCCATTCCTTGAGCACCGCAGCCTTCCCATGTCGAACATCTCAAGCTTCTATGTATCCTCTCAAGTGACCCAAGTACACCCAGTCTGCCAATACTAACGCCTCCCAGGCTCCGGCAAAACAACATTCATGCAACGCATCAACGCGCACCTCCACAGCCAAAAACAACCCCCCTACGTCATCAATCTCGATCCTGCCGTCCTCACTGTCCCTTTCGACTCAAACATCGATATCCGCGACTCAGTCAACTACGAAGAAGTCATGAAGCAGTATAACCTGGGCCCCAACGGCGGCATCCTCACCTCCCTGAACCTCTTCGCCACGAAAGTCGACCAGGTTGTCTCTCTACTAGAGAAGCGCGCGCAGCCCGACCCCGAAAAGCCGGATCGCAAGCCGATTGATCGCATTATCGTCGATACACCCGGTCAGATTGAGGCGTTTGTGTGGTCAGCCTCGGGGACCATTCTTCTCGAGTCACTGGCGTCGTCGTTTCCTACTGTCATTGCCTACGTGATTGACACGCCGAGAACGGCATCGACATCGACATTCATGTCCAATATGCTGTATGCGTGCTCAATACTGTACAAGACCAAGTTACCTATGGTGCTGGTGTTCAACAAGACGGATGTCAAGGACGCGGCGTTTGCAAAGGAGTGGATGACGGACTTTGAGGCCTTTCAGGAGGCGCTGCGGAGGGATGAGGAGGCGGGTGAAGAGGGACATGATGGTGGTATGGGTGGTAGCGGGGGGGGTCATGCTGGAAGCGGATACATGGGCAGTCTGCTGAATAGCATGAGTTTGATGCTTGAGGAGTTTTACTCGCATCTGAGTATGGTGGCTGTGAGCTCGAGGCTTGGCACGGGCGTGGACGACTTCTTCGAGGCTGTTGAGGAGAAGAGGCAGGAGTATGTGCGGGACTATCTGCCTGAGTTGGAGAAGAGGCGGCAGCAGAGGGAGCAGCAGAAGAAGAAGGCTCGGGACAAGGAGCTGAATCGGATGCTATCGGATATGAGTGTGGGTGATGGAGCGAATGGTGCCAACGGTGCCGCGGGCCGGACCGGGCCGAGCGATTCCGATGTCGAAGTTGCGAGCGATGACAACGACGATGATGAGGAGGACGATTCCGACATGGAGGCCGCAAAGGAGGGTTTGCAGGAGCGCTATCAGGCGGCGATGGGGGGTGATGAGGATTCCGTGCTGGCAGATGCTAGTTTTGCCAAGTATCTGCATAAGCAGCGATGAATGATGGCCATGAATGATGGCCATGAGCGATGACCATGAGATGATGGAGAGAGGTTCGCGGAACCCGAATTCTCGCCATGAAGAGTTCTCATGTCTATGCTGCCACTACGTTTTGCATTCACTGTCTCAGACAAGGGTAGGAGGAACTAGGAGTTGGGGATACATCCGGATAGATGGTGTTTATTATAGGCTCATCTCAATGCCTTCCCGTCTATGTATATTTTCGTTTGGCGCATCGTGTATAGGCATTTTCTGGGCGCGCATAGCCGATTCCAGCTGACCAACTCGCGTAACGAGCCCAAGACGCCCAAGAAATCAAGTAAAAAAAAAAAAAAAAAAAAAAAAAAAAAAAAAAAGAAGCCGTTAAGCCAAAAAATTAAAATTCACATGACAAATTCTTTTCCGTTCGCTCTTCGTCTTTTCAATGTACCAGTCCCATATCTCTCGTCTCGTTTCGGTATATCCGTTTCCAAGCCTCTTGTACTACCGCGCCTCGAACTGCACCATTCTGTTCAGGAAAGCAATTGTTAGTCAAACAAAATCAAGTAACCCACTTGCGCATCATTTCGTGAAGCAGATCTCGAGAACCAAGACAGAAGCCAGCAAAGAGATAACACAAAGGAAACCCAACGCCACTTCTTCACATCAACAATAAACCAATACACCACATCTGCACCACTCCCATCAACCCCCCTCGGTAAGAACAACCACTCCATTCCCAGTATCCATCCATGACGTCGCAAAATGAAAAGAGTGAGTGCACAACCTACCTCTTCGTCCTCTCCTTATACAACACCCTCCCCGCACAATGCGGACACGCCACCAGCGCATCTTTTCCCAGGGAGACACTACTCCCACAGTCGCCGCACAAGTATGTCATTATAGAGCGGGAGGTATGCGCTTCGCGGGTGTTACCGCGGGCGGCCGCGCCGGGGGCGGTAGTAGGGACTTGGTATTCTTCGCGAGGCATGGTCCTTGTCTTTTGTGTTGATTCTTTTGAGAGGGGTTTGAGGCGTCGAGTTGGGAAGGCCTTTGGGGGGGCCAGGAGGTTATTTTTGCGACGCGAGTTCTCTCGTGTGAGGGGTTCGTGGGGGGTTAGGGCGGGAAAGAAACTTGGTGACGGTGATGGTTGTGTATGTAATTGATTTGGTGATGATGGACTGGAGAGAAAGTTTGGAGACTCTGGGGGTTCGTCAGCTGAGTTGACTTTCTGAATTCTAATTGTGAAAAGTGGGCCCGAGTTTTTTTGTCACCGTGTGCGACGGCGATGGCACAGTACCTTACGTACCTCATACATACCATATTACGATGAGGAGCACAAACGAGAAACAGAAAGAAATAGATTTGCAGAAAGTCTCAGAATCAATCGGTCAATCAGTCAATCATCGATCTAATTCAATCAGCCCGTCATCAATGTAGTTCTACCAAGCCGCAGCTGGCCATCATGCAGAAAAAAAGAAACACAAAAAACCACGCCGCAGCCATGAACCAGCCATTCGTGTATACCAATTCCCATAGTTAAAGATACTCCATAGTGATGAAAGAAAACGTATCATTGCCAAAAAAAATAAAAAATCGTCAAAGCGAAAGAGCCCCTTTCCATTTTAATCCTTCCCTGCATACACAGCTTCTCCGCAACGCTTCTACAGTTGCACCTCATTCATAATGCGCACCTCCTCCCCGGGCTTGAACGCCGGTAGGCCGATAAAAGGACAAGTCGAGCACCGGAACGCATCCCCCAGGGAGCAGTTATTGCAGGAGCCCGTCTTGCCCTTGACCGTAAAGTCCAGTTCATTCAGGTCATTCGAGTCGAGCTTGATAGCCTCGAGGTTCGCATCAGCCTGCGCGCGTCGCTCTTTTTCTTCGGCCTCGAATTTGGCTGCCAGTCCGCATGTGCAGTCTTTGCAGGGGCGGCGGCGCTTCTGGGGCTGGCAATCGGTGGCTATAAATATTTCAGAGAGGACATTAGTCTATGAGGTGCGACGGGGAGAAGGTTTGGAGACGAGCGAAAGAATAACAGGGAAGAAGTCAAAAAAGGGCTTGGGGAACGTACGTGCTTGAGGCCGTCGCTTTAGATCCTCCTCGTCGAGCAATTGATCCTCATCTATTAACTCGTCGTCATCGTTCCCGTCATCCAAGGTACTCAAGCTGTCCGGCTTGGGCGCCGCCGCGGGGGCCTGACTCTTGTTCTTCTTTCCGAAGCGCAACGGCACAACCACCTCTTCGTCGTCTTGTTTCTCAAACCCATCTTCCTTGGATACCAGACCAGCCAGAATAGCCTCCCGCGATTCCGCCGCGCTAGCTTGACCGTCTTGGAAGCGCAGTTTACCGCCAGGCTTGATCGAGGGAACCAGCGTCGTGAAGAGGTGGCGGTTTAGCAGCTGAGTGCTCTCGGCGCCGCGAGAACCATCTGCGTCGGACAGGACGAGTACAACGTCGTAGGTGGCGTTTGGGAGGGATACGAAGCCAGCGGAGAGGCGATCCAGCATCTGTAGATCCGTGTTGGACCGATCATAAACGGTGAAGATGTCTCGTAGCTTTTCTTCGTGGGCGGCGACGGACGGCGGGGCCAGGAGCAGGTTGCGCTTGGCAGGCGCGGAAAAGTCGGCCGTCGTGTCGACGAGCACGGTGGAGGGGGCCATAGCGGGAGTGTTGCTCGATTTCAGGACGAGTCAAGAGATGTTGACTGCGATTGACGAGGACGAGGGCGAGGACGAGGATACGAGGCAAAGTTGCAGAAGGGTATGTAGGTATGTACTTGTGAAGAATGTTGGACCGAATCGGAACGTGGGGGTGACAACGAACTGCGAAGGCGGCATCTGTCATGCACATTGGCCCGTGCTGTCATTGGGCGGCTTCGGGTACATAAGTGCCTATGTACCTAGGTACATATGTATATGTACCTACCCGCCTGTACTGTGCACAGAGGCACGTGGGGCTGGCTGCCTTGTGGCGCAGCCTACCTCCTATGTACTCCGTACCCGGAGCAGGGACACGAAAAGGCCCGGATTTCTCTGTTGCAACCTGCGATAGGGACCATTTACATACCTAAATGAGTGCGTAGAGAAAGTGGCTTGAAAGTAAGAAGCAGAATCGCTTCGTGGTTAGATTATATCTGCATGCGCCTGAGCATCTCGCTAGCTGTGAGCTGTGTCAAGACTCAAGAGCTGCCGTTGATCGGCCGCCTTGTCAAAGTTGTCAACCAGGGAGTCCAGGGACCAGAGCCACACAGGTGACAGCAGCAAATTTCGCCGGCCGGCACTCTAGCCTCTAGGTGCCTAAAATGAACCTCGGCCCGTCAAGGCAAAAAAACACCACTTTTGAGTCTCCAAACTGAATATATTGAACTGCCAACACGAGCCCCCTTCGAAGTCTCGACTCTCACCACATACCCGTCACGAAAAGGAACGTCAGGCGATCGCCATAGTGCACGCTCGGATCAGACTCAATCTCACCGACTTTCGCCCAATTGAACTGATTGGCGCCAGCCTCCCAAACCGGAGCTTGAAGCTCTCCCCGCGGAGTTCTCAACCAACCCCCCCCGACGAAGCCACGCGATCGCACGAATATATATAATTACACAGAAACTCCCAAACATACCAGCATAATGTTCGACTCTTCATCTCCCCCAAGCGCCTGCCCCTTCTGCGCCATCGCCGCCGTCCACACACCCTACGATCCCTCCCATCCTCCTCCCACCGTCGACCCGACCCTCACATCCCCCTCCTCCTTCATCGTCCTCTCCACGCCCCTTCTCATCGCCTTCCTCGACATCATGCCTCTCTCCCACGGCCACCTCCTCCTCTGTCCTCGCGCCCATCGCCCCAAACTCACGGATGCCACCCGCCAGGAATCCTTCCAGCTGGGCGACTCCGTGCGCATCCTATCTGCGGCACTGGCCCGGGCTACAGGCGTGGAGGACTGGAATGTGCTGCAGAATAATGGGGCAGCGGCGGCGCAGGTCGTTCCACATATGCACTATCATGTTATTCCGCGGCCGGAGATTCGTGCGAGGGGCAAAGGGCACGAGAGCTTTACTATGTTTGGGAGGGGACAGAGGGGGGATTTGGACGAGGATGAGGCGGTGGTGTTGGCGGGGAGGATACGGGAGGAGGTTGCTCGTGTGATGAGGGAGGAGGAGGAGGACAAGGACAGGATACGAGAGGCGAAGAGGGATATAATAGGGGAGGATGGGAAGAAGAAGGACAGGACAAGGCAAGATGAGCATCAGAAGAGACTAGAGGAGGCAAAGGTCAAGTTATAGGGACTGGAAAATTCCACGGGCCAACTTGTTGCAAGGGGCTGTGGTGGCCCGAGAGCGAAGCCCGATTGGACGGAAGCACCATGCCTGCAGCCTTTGTTCGATTTTCAGGATCCGTTTACCGTCTGAAAGGCTAATAATAGTCTGCATGCAACGTGTGACAAGAAGGAGACAGGAGTCATCGGAGAGTCACTGAAGGGGGTAATAGGTTGCGATGTATGCGATACCCGGGCGGCTAGATGACTATTTGATAGATTTCCCGTTTTTCTTTTGCCTTTTCCCCCTCGAGGAATTCTTTTAGCTCAAATACATATGTACTACATTGCTTTATTGTGTTCTCACTCTTATTTTTCTCTCCTTTGTCCAAGAAACTTCAAAATTACAACAGTTAAAGAACTTGGGAGATATCTTTACTTCATCAGAGTCCCCTTCATATCCTCACTGTCCCTACCCTCATTACCTCTTATCACATCTGCTTCCTTCCCGTGATCCCCCTCTGATCGGACCCAACTCCGACTCCAACTCCTGCTTTCAATAAAACCTCCTTTAATCCGCACCTTCAGCCTCCAGGTCCATAGCCTTTCAACCCGGCCACTTAACGAACCTCCCCCAGCAAAGCGCGCATCAGCCCTACCCGGCAGCGCTATTTAAACCCCTTCGGCGCACGCTCACGGCGCGTGAATGATGCCCGGCGCAGATTTACCTTCATATTCATGCATACATATGTTACATGTACATACACATTTACACACAGAGACTGATGAAGAGCACGCGGACGCGTCGCCTGGTGTAAAACGCGGTTCTACATATACATATGTAGGTATGCAGGTAGTGACGAGATAAAAGTCTAGCGAGTCATGCGCGGATCGCATCAGGGCAGGTCGTAGGATGATGGAACTTGTTCGTGTAGCTGAGGACAATATAGTCCATTCTAGGTATATATGTCCTCTTCTACGCGACGAGGAGCATCAATGAAATTTTTGCAGCCCTTTTGCGATGTTGATGAACAGTCGACCTGACTTCTTGCTCTTGAACGCTGTATGCATAGAGTAGGTATGCATGTATGTACATATGTAGAACGATGACGCACCGCGGCACCGATCGATCCAAGATCCAGACTCCAGACCCACTCATTTCATGTTCCGAAAGCCGGATAAATTGAAGTGCCACGACTTCACAAGTCTCGACAGCCCTTCTGTTGCACAACATGCTTTGCGAATACATACGTCGTCGTCAACGCCCAATGAGTGACGGATCCCGGATGTCGGAGCAAGCCTCATGATGCCATGCGCTAAAAAGTATCAGACTTGCATTATATTGACTCTGTACCTATCTATATTATCTATATTCTTCCTAGACTTCCTCAACTTCCAAGAGGCACCGGTCCGTCACGTGACGCCCCTTGCAACAGGTACGGTGACGTTCCGTTTCCGCGGGCCGTGTCCAGAATCCTCCAGCAAATCCTATTCCGTACGGAGTACACATGTATATGGACTACATACCTACATACATGTATGTACAAATGTCAAATATACATACATACATATGTATGCTGTACATACTCAGGTACATAGTACACACACCGTACATACCTATCTTCCGACAGCGGAGGCTACATGAACACGCTTCGCGCCTTCGACCAAGACCCCGACACCGCTTGCGGATGAGATGGCAAATCGAAGAGCCGGGGGAAGCCAGTGCGACACGTGCATATGAACTGCTGCGTCCCCTTCTCGAAACCCCCAGCCTCAAGCTCTTGTACAGTGGCCCATCGGAAGTCGTTGTTTAGAAGCTGGCTTCTCGCGGCGCGTTGCTTTGTCACACGGCCGCCTCGCTCTGTGGCTGCAAGGCTAAGCCCACGACGAGTGTGGCTATAACCAAAGAAATGGCCGCATTGGGTAAAAATGCCTTAGCTCGGCCAGGTACGTACATACCTTTGAGCTTGGGTGTGGCGGCTCTCTTGCTCTCACCCCCCCCCCCAGCCTCCTCCACGGTGCTCCGCTCACCCGCTCCATCACTCACTCACTCACTCACTTGATTTGGCTTTGGCTTCGGCTTTGCTTTGGCTGCTTGCTGATCCAGCACGGCTGGCGAGCCCCTCCAGCCATCCCATTGTCCAGCCAAATCGTCCCCTCTGCTCCTCTCTCTCCAGCCTGCTTTGGTCCCTTGTCCTGTTGTCGTGCTTTCCCCTCTCCGTTTGTGTCGCAGCCGAGCAAGGACACTCATCCATACCGTACGAGTGCCAGTCAAAACGTACAAGAAGTCTTCTTCTCCCGCCCATCCCTTCCTGGTCCATCTTCTTCACTCTTCCTCATTCTTTGTCTGATCACATCTTTGATTCCCAGGTGAAGCGGCACTCCATCCATTGGCCCTTTGACTGCTTTTCAGGCGCAAGTCGCGTCCACTTGCACATCCGAAGGCCACGCCTATTTATTCGCCTTATTTGCTCCTCTTAACCAAGTGAACCAAGGCACAATGTCTACTCGCAAGAGAGGACACAATGAGGAAGAGGAAGAGCTAGTTTCTCTTCCTGAAGAAGACGGCGGTGAGGAGGAAGAGTAAGTGACCACTGTTTGCACGAACCTAAGCCTCTTCAGGCTCGCTACTGTCTCATCTTTCTTGCGTGCGCACGCTGTACTGCGGCGCCGCAAAGAGTCATATGAGCCACGACAGTGTATCGGGATCGCATCGATTAGGAGCCTCGTCGAAAGAGCGTTCTCACCATCACAACTGCTTTCACAGAGAAAATGCCGTTGAGCCCCTTCCCATTCCTTACGAGACGTCCAGCTCTGCCAGAGCCTCCCTCCTATGTACTGACACCACTTTCCTGTCTCAGGTATGTCTCCACCGGTGACGAAGGAAACGGCGCGGAAGAAGACGAGGGCGAGGAAGAGGGGGACGAGTTGGACGAAGAGAACGAGGAGGTGGACGATGACGATGACGACGATGGTGGTGAAGCTGAAGGCAAAGAGGACGAAGAGGCCGAGGCTGAATCCGAAGAAGACAGCGGCGTCGAGGATGCCGCCGAAGAGAATGCAGTAAAGGGTCAGCCCATTCGTCCTCACCTCATTTCAGACTTTCCAAGGATCTATAAACTAATCCGTTTCATGTACTGCCTTTTCATTGTCTCCCCTCAGACGATGAACCGCCCCTCAAGAAGCGCAAGCACACAAACGCATCCGACGAGCCTGCCAACAATGGTGCGGATTCCAAGGAGCAGGATGCCGATGACGATGACGATGTCGATGTCGATGCCGATGCTGATGCTGACGCCGACGCCGATGTTGACGAGGTGAAAAACTTAGCGTCAGTAAAGGAAGCTGTTGAGACGAACGAGGCGAACGAGGCGAACGAGGCAGCCTTGACACCAACGGCAGGGAACGACGACGAATGAGGTCTTTTTCGGCATAGTCTAGCTATGTCATAGTAATTAGAAGAAAAAAAACGAATAAATAACATCGTGAGATGCAATTGAATTACCTACAAACAAGTCTAGCATCCGATATCGGTGCGGGTGCACTTTTTTTTCACGGTCTCATTGTCCATAGATGTTACGCATTATTTGATGTATTGATTGCGCCCCCTCTTATTTCAGTACATGCACATGGAAGGAACAATCGTGGACGCAGGTTGACTCCCGTCAAAGTAATGCCGAATTTGAGAAATTTACCTACCTAGACAGTTAGGCGGGCAGGCAGATAGACAGACAGGCAGATGGCGACAATCATGAGGCGAAATGTTGACTCGGCAGATGCGGATGGTTGAGATAGTTGAGTCTAGTAGTGCTTGATGAGACACGAGCTGTCCATTAAGAGCAAAGTCTGGTCGCAAACGAATGCCGTCGTGCTGATTCCTTCATTGCATTGTTCTGCACGATGACTGCATGGTGTCCGGACTCCGAACTCTGAACCTGTAGCAGTACCAGCTGATGAGATCAGAAACAACCACGCCCTCCACAAACCTCCCTTCTTGGCTCATGGAGTCAAAAGAGAACCTTAGCTGCTCCAGACTGCGCGCTGAGTTGCACAGCAAAGGATGAAGACGCATAGAAGATGGGAAAAACGATGCTTCTTGATGAGTTGTCCTACTGCTGCAAAATCAGATCGAGCACGATTGTCCCCGAGCAAAAGTGCCATGACTCGTGACTCGCGCCTCCATCGCAGACTGACGTCATTTTTTGATAAATCTGGGATAACGTCGAAGTCGGAAGAGGGGCTGCAATCGCCGTCGATGAATTGAATGGTGATTTGGCAGGACCTCAGACTGTACTGTTCCTGGGCCAATCCTGTCACTGACTGGACCACGTTCTTGTGGTGGGTGACCTGACTGATACATGCCGCATTGCTCCCCACAAACATGAAGGTGTCGTCGAATGCAGGGAAGAGAACATGCTGTTTGTCACTTGTGAAGTTGTGATGTATGATACCGATCGCTCGAAGAGCCGAGACCCGCTCGTGATCAATATGTCGCGGAAGGGAAGCGGAGGCTGCGGAGCCTGGAGGACTGCGCCAGGTTGAAAAGAGGGGATCTCCAACTGGCTACAAGTGCAAGACATGATGATGAAGGCCATGACGGTAACGATATTGGCCACAAAAGGACAATGACGATAATGATATTCAAGTGGAGGGGTCGGCTCGTACGTACTCCGTACACAGACAGGAACGAATCATCAATTCGTCTCGGCAACAATGCACTATGTAATGAGAGTTCCCCTGTCATTACCGAAGTTGTAATTTTCTATCCCGCGCATGCCCATGCTTGCCCCGTGCCGCATGCCCCGTGCTCCATACTCCACGTTCCTTACCGGACCTTACGTACCTGTGTACGAGGTATGTATATGTACATGAATGCCGGCATTAAGTTAATTCATGCGTTTATTTCACACTTACGTACTCCGTACTCAGTGAGTAAACTGCTACAGTAGCTACATAATGCGCGCGACTTGCTGATTCTAGCCACCATGTGCGGCGTGACACAGAAGCTGGACTTTGTGTACTTGTATTGTGTGCCATCGGATGGTTGTGCGCCTTCAGCGTCATCTGCTCACGGCTTCATGTGCCAACGGCCGGCTCATTGTTTATGTACCTATTCCGTACTCCGTACTCCGTACAAACCCCGGGTCAACCCTGCGAGTCTGCGACTTGCTTTAGCACGGCCCTTGACTCTTGAGACGCGATATCGAATAAGCCAACCGGCCGGCTGGATTGGTGCCTTGCTTTTATGTTTCATGTAAGCAACTTGTAAGCGGTAGGTGCTTGCGGGATACTTGCCAATACATGCATGATGCGAGCACATGGCCTTTGCGTACTGTTTTGATAAGAACTCCCATCATCCATGAATGTAACATGAATGTAACATGGCCAGCAGTGATCAAATTCCGGAAGAAAAACGGGAATCTTAACCCGGGGGCCGGCGCGACGCTATCGACGACTTGGCCGAGGCAGCGACGCCACCACCGCTAACAAGACCACGGGCGCACACCGGCGACCGTTTATTTTGTTTTCAAATCTTACGTGCCCGCGCGTCATCGTACCTGTTTACACGCGCCGCAATCGAGATCTGCTCCTGTGTGCCTTGTGCCTTGCGCCTTGTTATCTCAGCCTATGTTCCTGCATAAACTGCCTCGGAAGTTGTGTGTCTGTGTGCAGCAGCAGGCCTCGCGGCATCGGCAGCTGAGACAAGCGTGGACGAGTAATGTACGGAGTACATGTATGTATGTACTAACGAGTACCTCGGTATGTACCAGATCCAATCATGAAGGCGGGCCAATCCCGTCTCGAAGCACATCTGTGAGTCAATCAATGTCTTGAGTCTTGACGATGGGAGAATGTTTCTTTTTCGGTGCTGCGCATGCATATGCAGATCGATGCGGGATAACCGCCCTCATGCGGGGTCTTAATCATACCCATTGTCGTCACCGTTGCTCTGCTTGATTATGAAGATTGACTCTGAGATTTCTTCATCGTTCGTTCGAACTTCGGGTTGATTTACTCGGATGGTTTGCTCGGGTGCGTGACTTACTACAATTAGGTACCTACCCATTGCTCCGTTGGTTGGCCAAGATTCAAGCACCACCTCCTGTCCATATTGCCTAGTTAGGTACATACTCAGTACCTACAAATACCTACCTAGGTAGGTCTACTCCGTACTCGTGTTCGTTATGTATTGCCTAGGTACCAGGACCTGTGGATCCATGTTTTGTCGCGCCCCCCTGCGCCGCCAAATTTGTGCCCTTCGTGCATGTTGTAACTTGTGCGACTCTCCTCTGGGCCAACCTGCGCAAGCCTGTACATCTCATCTCGCTCATCTCAGCTTTTTCAGCTTTCGACGGTTTCTATCCTCGTCAGACTCCTCGAGCGAGGCTCGGATCGACATCCACCAGGAATTCGACACATGGCCTGATGATTTCCCCGTGTTTGGAATGATTGCATCGGCAACAAAACAAACCTGTCAGGCCGTTGTCTAGCGCTTGCATTCCAGAGACTCTTGGCGCGTAATACATACCTACTGTCCAGTGTTCACGGCTTGCTTGCCTCTGCCTGAGCTGCCGCATAAGTTACCAATCAAAACAATTGCAAGTTTGTTTCTACTCTTCTGGGAATCCGGCACGACGACTGTCTATTCCATCAGTTCCACCGTCAAGTCTTGGCTCAGCCGTCCACGGTCCAGTAGGGGGAACGTTGGAACTTGGAACGAGGATCCAGGGCGATGTCACCGGGGCAAACTCTAAAATTCCACTTTCCTGCAGCTAACAAACGAATGAACGCACATTCCGCTTGCCAGAAACGATTTGGGCCCTTCACGAACTATTCGACGTCGACTCAGAATCTTGCCGCTCCGTTTGGGTTGTCCCATCGACGACACCACAGACGACATCACAACTGCATTGTTTTGCGTCTGTCTCGTCTAGTCGCTAATACCACCACCAGCTGAACATCCTCAGCCCGAACTTCTGAACCGCTCTTTCTCGCTCCTTCCTATCTTGAATTACGAGGCACCGCTTACTTCCACAAATCGACATTCGGGCGCCTACTGCCGCTTCCTGGGCACTTTTGCCTTGAGCGTTGCACCTCTCTCGAATTGTGTTGGGCTGCTATTCGCTGGTCCACCTCCTCCGCGCTTTGGCATCCCCAACCTTTCTCCAAAAGACAACAAGACGATATCGAAAACGAAATTATCGAAAGATGACATAGGAGGGAATTCTGCTTTGTGCCTGTGTTGAGAGTTTCGCTCGAAAACTTGAAAAGTCGTCTTGACCGCGCAAAACAACACTCAGGGGACTTCCAGGCTCCGATATTGACTCTCCACCGCGAACACAAACACCCGCATCTCTGACTTATCTGTCTGGCAGACTGTGTGCACTACGAATGCCACGAATACCACGAATACCCTGCAATTACTGCAACCGAGCGGCAGTCTTCTCTCGAAAAAAAAGTTCGCTGTTTACCTCGGGGGGCTTTTTCTTTATATTCACACGATAGCTTCTTTGTCGAGCCCAGCGGAGTCGTCGTTTCCACGACGCTGGGCTCCGTTCAAGCGAGCCAAATGGATACGATTGCCGTGCCTCAACCTGGGGAAGAGGGGCAGGCTCTTGCACCACGAAGCACGCGTCATCGGAAATATTCACTTCATTCCTCTCGCATGAAGCCTCTGATCATCGATAGGCCGGCCCAAGAGAAGCCTCCTCTGATGCCCGATCTGCCGACGTTGCCAATCTCACCTCGGTGGGATTCATTGCCTCATGGTCCTCATTTACTGGACCAGACGACGATGCCCATTGGATCACGAGCTCGTTCGCCAAATGTACGGCCTGAGCCGCCAACGACGCAGCAGTTTCCGGTACATGGTCGTCCAGCCGTCCCCATGCTGCACCCAATACATGGCCGCGGGCCTCTTAGAATCATCAGCAGCGGTTCGGAAGCCCGGAGTGCATCACCGTCGCGATTGCTGATGAAATCTTCAGCGGCCGATATGCACGCCCCTGACGGATCGCCGGTTGTTGAGAATTTTTCCAGGCCCCGCAAGCCAAGCATACGACGACAACACGAGCTCTCAGACGACATTGTCAGCCCAGAACCCATCGCGTCACGCTGGGCCAATCTGTCCAGCCCTTACGATGCGGGCCGTGTATCTGAGTGGCAGCGGCCGAGACGTCCCTCGGCATCGTCGATCAAATCCTCATCCAGTCCTGCTTCTCCTTTGCCCCCTAGCAGAGGCGAACATGTCGAGCCAAGACCGCACCACCGTGCTCGAAATGTCACCGGCTCTCCGGCGCTTGCTTCCGCTCGGACGCAAATGGCGAACGGCCGGAGCGACAATATGGTTTCGACACCCAATGCAAGTCCTGGGCTCGGTGGGGCGGTGCCATGGGTTAGTGGAGAAGAACTACGGTCCAGTTTCAGATCTCAGCTCACTGCTTCAACGACCCCTGGCACAGCCGTTACAGAACGAAGTAGCGTTCTTACAAAAGAGAGCTCCGTCACCTCGTTCGAAAATCCCGACGAGCCCAGTCTGGAAGATGTTATGTGCATGTACGAGAACGGATTCGCGGATGACGATGATGAAGACGACGCCGATCTATATGGTGACCGTGCGAGCGAAGTGAATACAGACTTGAGGCCAACGACGGCGGACCCAACGCCGCATAGCATTGCTGTCATTGTACCCCTCGTGGATGATCCAGTTTCACCGTCGTTGCCGACTTCACGATTGACGTTAGATGCTGAGATTCGTCAATCGAGAATGTTGTTTACGAGTCCGGCTTTCACCTGTTCTGTAGCCGCTATTGCCGGCAAAGCTGACATGGACAAGGACACGGCGGATAAACGAGACTCGGCCAAATCATTGGACTCGGATCCTTCCATTGCTTCAGGTTCTGTTGGGGTCAAGAGTACAGGCGCAACAACTCTTGCCTCGTCTCCTATTCTTTTTTCGCCATCCCGATCGCCATCCCCCCCTCCTTCTACGCACGATCATGCATTTGCGACTGCATCCTCATCCCCCACACTATTATCTCCTCCATCACCATTACCATCAACACCACTATCACAAACTCCGTTTACGACTACGACCACGACTTCGACTACGACTACCACGACTGCAACTGAAAATATAACACCGACGACGCCTATGCCTGTTGAGCCCGAGGATCCTGGGTCCCGCGATCGATATGGGTTCAAAAAGGCGAATCAATCCGTGAACAGAGAGCAGTATGATTCTTGGAATAAAGATTATTCTTTTTATCTGGCTCGGCGCCGACGGAAATGGATCACTTACCTCAAGGACTGCGGATTGATGACAGACCGCCCCATTCGATTCCCGTCTCCTTGTGCAAAAACAAAAAGGTTTGTGCGCAAAGGCATCCCTCCGGACTGGCGAGGTGCCGCATGGTTCTACTATGCTGGAGGGCCTGCCATTCTTGCCAAGTATTCCGGCCTGTACGAAAAACTTCTCCACCAATCTGCCAAGCTGGTCGACGTCGAAGCAATCGAGCGTGATTTGCACCGGACGTTTCCTGACAACATCCAGTTCAAGCCTTCGGGCCACTACCACTCGACTGCCTCAAGTAGTGTACGCTATAGCCAGTCGACAACGGAACAAATGTCCGCGGACGTAGACAAGGACAAATCGCCAGGGCCGCCACCTGCTGTCGCGGACGAACCGCCGATCATCACATCGCTTCGTCGAGTACTACACGCCTTCTCGATCTACAACCCCCGTATAGGATACTGCCAAAGCCTCAATTTCTTGGCCGGATTATTGTTGCTCTTTGTGGAAACTGAAGAGCAGTGCTTTTGGTTACTGAATGTCATTACCATCATTTATCTGCCTGGAACGCATGACATGAGCCTTGAGGGCTCCAAGGTGGACCTTGGTGTCTTGATGACAGAGTTGCGCGATAGCATGCCTTCGGTGTGGGACAAGATTGGTGGCGAGCTCGAGAATCTGCCCACAGCACGACCCAGCACCAGCAAGTCATTTCGCAAGGCTCGACCAATTCTGCGACGGCGAGGACAGGAGAACAGGCTGTCGACAGAACGATTGCCGCCTATCACGCTCTGCATGACGGCTTGGTTCATGAGTTGCTATATTGGAACTCTACCCATCGAGACGACGCTTCGTGTTTGGGACGTCTTCTTTTACGAGGGCTCCAAGACGCTCTTTCGGATAGCGCTGGCCATCTTCAAGGTTGGAGAGAGCGAAATCAAATCCGTCAAAGATCCAATGGAGATGTTTGGTGTGGTGCAGGCGATTCCCAGACGCATGATTGACGCCAATGCACTCATGGAAGCGTGCTTCAAGCGTCGCAACGGGTTCGGGCATCTGAGTCAGGAGACCATTGACGAGCGTCGACAAGAGAGGCGCGACAAGGCCAAGCGGGATCGCGAGCGTCATTCCAAGGCGCTGCGTGCCAAGGCGAGTTTCAATGGGGACATGGCAGACGGCAACATGACGGAAGCAGAGAGCTCCAGTCCTTTGTCACGGCGAGGCACCCTTTTCGGCAAGAAGAAGAAGGAGGATCTGGTGAGAGCTGTCGAGATTTGAGCGCGCCCGACGGCAACTTATATGATGTGATGGACGCTGCAAGACGGATGTGCTGTGGAACAGAACCCTTTGCGGCGTCTTCGATTTCTGTAGCAGTTTAACGTATTTACTCACGACCAGCTTTGTTCTTTTCTTCTTTTATTTCTTTCGAGCCTTTGTGCTTTGGCTCGGTGAGCAAGAGGACGTCAAATACGCCCTCTATCGTTGACCACAATACCCTCTTGGTTGCTTTTGGTTACTTTGTCAAATCATTTTTCTTTCCTTTCACGTTTTGTTGTCTGTTTTCAAGGTCGGATTTGCTTAACTGGCGGGAGGCGCTATTTTTACTTTGATTTTTCTGTCTTTTTGGGGGATTACCGTGCATCTCGTGTGAGGGTGTCGTATCATTGCTCGATCACACGATCAGATGTTGTACTTGCTGTGCTTTGCCACATTTGCTTCTGGGTCGTCTCAAAGTTGCACACACAAGATATTCTTGCCAATGGTGCTTGCTGCGCATGGACGCAAAGGCATAGCTCCTTGTATTATTTTCATGACTAGTGCGGGCCTAGGGTTGTATTTACAGGTGTGAATTTTTGTATTTGGAGGAATCCCATTCATGTCGCCATGGGCTGAGATGAGATGAAGCGAAAAGTGGTTTCTGGCTATGTACCTGTCAGAGAACAGGAATAGTGAATTTCGGGCGCTTGTCTACAAAAGTGAAAGACATGGGGAAGAATAGAAAGAAGACGTTTTGCATCTAACTGTTCACATTCACGACACCATACTACTTTGTGTCTGGCTTGGTGAACACGTTCTGGATACCTGTAAGTGGTGGTGAAGTCGATGGAGAGGGTGGAAAGTTGGAACTATGTAGAGTCTACGGAGTCGAGTCACAATGAAGGCAGTGAGCAGTCAACGATGAACATGTTAGTAGAGCAAGGGAACCTGTTGCCGAAGCAAAAGTCAAAAGTACTGAATGAGGGCATCGTGATTGCAAGCTAAAGATGCATGCGTGTGTTTCATGTTACAAGGGGGATGCCATTGCACCCGCTCGCGATGACTGACGTCATGGCGATCCTGGGCACGTTGCTAATTCCTACCGAGTATGTAATTTGATGCGATTTACGGATATGATGGCGGGAAGTGGGGACGAACGGAGAGATGGACATTGGAAACGGATGAAACATGGAGCAGGGGAACAAGATTTGGAAAGGAGATGTAATCACGTTACAATTTATAAAAGTAAACGAGAAGAAGAAAAGTTGGAAAGATTGATCATTGATGATACATGGCGCATAATAACGTTGTTTATGCAAGTGCATGGGAAGTTACATACATACCTAGGCACTGATATGATACAATGGCGCCATGTGCATGTGAATATGCTGTCCATGTGAAGATGCTATTTTTACGTGGCCACTGACCCGTGGTGCCATGGACATGTGAATGAATCTACCTTGTACTGATCATCACTACTGATCACCAGGTAGGTAGGTATGATACCTACGCAACTCTACGACCAATAGTCCCGACTCCCAGCACGCCGCTTCCACTCAAGAACAACCATCAACCCCGAATTCCTCCATCCAGGCGACACGCCGATTCTCCCACCTCCCTACCTCCCTGACCTCTACAATCCACCCTCTCCCTTCTTCTCCCCCTCTCCATCCTCTCCCTCCTCGCCTTCCCCCTTCTCCTTCTCCTTCTCCTGAAAATCCGGCTCCCTCATCGCATACTTCCTCACCATATCCTGCGCCCTCTTCCCCCACCGTGCCCTGTCCTCCCTATACTCCGCCGCAATATCCGGCTCCATCGGATCCCCCGCCTGTGGCTCTACCATCAACTGCCGAATCATTTCCAGCACCATCTTTAGTTTGAGGGACGGCTTCCACGCCTCGGGCTTGAGCATCGCGAGACATACATTGCCCTGGTCGTCGTTTGTCACGTTGGGATGGTATATGCGGGTGACGAAGCGCAGCAGCGGGGGCTTGAAGGGGTATTCGGGGGGCAGGGTGAGGATGAGGCCGTAGCGGCCGGGGTGGAAGGGCGATTCGGGGGGGGAGGCGTAGGTTATATGCCAGGTGTGGAGGTTGGAGTCGTTGGGGAGGGAGAGGGTCAAGTGGGGAGGGGGGGATTTGGCGCATTCGGCGTATTCCTGTTTGAGGGTTGTTTTTAGTTAGATGGGTGTTGTGTGAATGGGAGAGTCTTTCGATGAAGGACTGCTGGTGTTGAATGAGATGGGAGATTGGAAGTATGTAGGAGGGCGGCTTATTCCTGAATCCTGGGATAGGAGGGGGAGAGAATGGAAGGAGGAGTATAAGGTATGTTAGGTACCTTTGCGATGCGCTTAGTGGAATCGCCGGACATGTTTCTGGATATTGCCCTTTCCTTTCTCAATATATGCAGATGATTGGATGTGGAATCCGGTTGTTTGCTTCTGAAACTTTGGTTAGGCCCGGATCGGAGTCTGGAAAAGGTAAAAGGTAGCGCGTGTGATGTTGAGGAAGCAAAAAGCAGGAAGTGAAGAGAGCTCGAGGAGGGAATGTACGACTTTGGGCTCTGGGGCGTTGAGCTTTGGGTCGGAGATGGGACGGCGGGGTACATACAGACTACAGTAGGTACCTGGTATGTATATACCGTGTACGACGGCAGGTGTTTGAGGCTGCAGATAGTGCCAGATTTGCCGGCGGCGGCTAGTGGGAGCTTGATGTACGAGAGAAGATGCGTAGGTATGTACATAGAATCATGAGTTGGTCTCGGTACTGGCTCCTTTTGCATTTGGACGCAAAGACATGCCTGCGGCCATGACGCTGCACTCTAAGGTACATATGTACGTATCTGGTAGCTGGGCCATGCCGTGACATGGCGAGGATTGCTCTGTGAGCTAAGATCGTAGTTGATACGATTTTCGAGCACCGATCAGACTGGAACTACTTAGGTAGGTAAATATGCTAAAGGGCATTCTTATGTCTTTTTCATCACACTCATCTCTTCTCCATCTCCAGACCAAGCCGTCGTTAGAGTCTTAGACTCAATCGTGAAATGTCACTCCCTGTCAGTGGGCCCCACCGGAAGCTTATCTTATCGGACCTACAAGGGTGCATGTGGCGCGCCGCGCGATGCAATATCGAAACATGATTTTTTTTTCTCGAGCCTCCATCACCAAACTACCAGCCCTTGATACCAACATTGCGCCAGAACCGATCTTAGTCCCTCTGCCCGAGAAAACCGACGCCTGAAGCCAAAAATCCTACAACTTGGAAAAAAAGAAATATAGGAGCACGGAAAAAAAAATAAAAAATCCACAGCCATGGCCGCCATTGGCCCCGAAGCGGCGCAAATGCCATTTATAAAAAATCTCGCCTCGAGCGGTTAGTCGCCCTGCCCTCCATCCACACAAAACATCCAACAACGACAGCCCAATAAAAAGAAAACGAAAGCAGCCTACATTGTGGAAACTTCGTCAAGAAAACCTTCCCCCCCCAAAAAAGAATCCTGACTGACTCGTTCTAGACCGCAAACTCCGAACCCAATCCCTCACAACCCTCCAGTCCTTCCTCTCCACCAAACCAAACCTCTCCCTCCCCGAAGCCCTCAAGCTCTGGACAGGCCTCTACTACGCCCTCTGGATGACAGACCGACCCCGTCCTCAGCAAGCCCTCGCCACGGAACTCGCCTCCCTGTCCCTCTCCCTACCCCCCTCATCGCAAGCGCCCTTCCTCATCGCCTTTTGGCAGATCCTCTCCAAACAATGGACCCATATCGATGCGCTCCGCATGGACAAGTTCCTGCTGCTCGTACGGCGTGTCTTTGCCGCGCATGTGCGCTGCGCGCGCGAGAGCCGCTGGACGGGGAGCCAGGTCGATAAGCTACTGGAGATACTGGAGCACGAGTGCTTTGATGCGCAGGAGCGGGGGGATGTGGCTCTGGGGCTGAGGCTGCATGTGCTGGATCTTTGGGTCGATGAGATGGAGAGGGAGCATGCGCTGGGGGATAAGGCGGCGGGGCAGGATCTTGGGAGTGAGATGCAGGTATCGAGGGGAGATTTTGTGCGGAGAGTGGGCGATGTGGTGGAAATACTGAGGAGGAGTCCGGTTCGGAGCGTGAGGGCGAGAGCTGAGGAGAGTTTTGCGGATCCACGGCTGCCGTGGGCGGTGTTGCAGCAGGGGGAGGAGGGGGAGGAGGAGGAGGAAGCTGAGAATGACGAGGAAGATGGATGGGGGGGTATTGAGGATTAGCATGGGGGTTTTCTAAAGAAATGAATTTCACTGCACGTCTTCTTGTTGCTTTGAGGAGGGAACGTGTTCGTTTGGTTTTGGCTGCTTTTTTGTCGGGGCCGTTGGCCTACTCGTTAATGGGCTGGACGGGATATCTTGCAGTTTGGTGTCACGGATACGAACCATCTGATATCATGGCACAGTCGTCACTAAAAGCGCAGTATTTCAATTATCTACACGTTGTCGTCGGTTCGTTCGCAAGCACACAGGTGACAGAGTGGTGCCGCTTTCAAGTTGATCTTCATTGCAAGCGCAACCTGTTCACGCCGCCATCACACTATATATATTCCACTGCCTCACATCGCCTATCTCTCAGCTTTTACATGTTTTTTTTTTTTTTGCGAACCCAAGCCAAAAAAA
>SRPS01000310.1:0-24878 GCA_018360175.1 Claviceps arundinis
ACCTCATACGGAAAGGCGGCACGCGGGGCACCGTTTTAGCTGCTTCTATCCAACGAATCTTCAGCACGCATCACAATTTAGCGTATCCACGGAAGGCGAATTCACTGAGATAATACGGTACTTAAACGGGGCCTAAGTTAGGTATGTACCTATGTATGTACCTAGGTAGCTACCTACACTCCGTCCCCTTTGTAGGTTGCGAGTGACCAATCAAACGTAAGTCCGTCTTTTCCCAATAGTCCCGCTCAATTATCGCGACAGTCTTTAGTATTTACGGAGTGCCGCGGACTCAGTACATACACCATACACTGAAGTCCCATGCTTGAAGTCTGGGGGAATGTGGTGTTGATCTACCAAGATGGGTATCCCGGCCGCTTTTCGATGGCTCTCTAACAAATACCCAAAAATAATTTCTCCCGTCATAGAGGAACAGCCCGTCGTGTTGCCTGATGGAACAGTCGTACCTGTTGATAGCATGGGACGGAATCCCAATGGCGAGGAATTCGATAATCTGTATCTCGATATGAACGGCATCGTGCATCCTTGCGCGCATCCCGAGGACAAGGCCGCACCAGAAGATGAAGAAGAAATGATGCTCGAGATCTTTAAGTACACGGACCGTGTGGTCAATATGGTCAGACCACGGAAACTTCTGATGATTGCAGTCGGTAAGAAGCATAGTAAAAACACTAACGGATCCGAATCACGCTGACGATGTCTTCAGATGGTGTTGCTCCTCGAGCCAAAATGAACCAGCAACGGTCGCGGCGGTTTCGTTCAGCGCAAGATGCGAAAGAGAAGGAAGAAAACAAGCAAGAGCTCCTTGAACTAGTTAAGCAGCAAAATGGCGGCGTCTTGCCCCCAGAACACGCTGGAAACGCCATGAAAAAAGTCTTTGATAACAACTCGATCACACCAGGCACACCCTTTATGGAAATACTGGCAGTCAGCCTACGTTATTGGTGCCAATACAAACTAAATACTGACCCAGCCTGGGCGAAGATGAAAGTTCTAATTTCTGACGCCACAGTCCCAGGAGAAGGCGAGCATAAGATCATGAACTTTGTTCGGTCACAGAGAGCCAGCCCTGAGCATGATCCAAACACTCGCCATGTGATCTATGGCTTGGATGCCGATTTGATCATGCTAGGCCTAGCTACACATGAGCCCTACTTTCGAGTGCTTCGAGAAGACGTGTTTTTCCAAGAGGGAAGAGCTAGGATGTGCCAGATTTGCGGTCAGAAAGGCCACGAGGCACGCAATTGTCGGGGAGTAAACAAAGACGAATCGATCGAGGGGGGCAAAGCGCCCGATCCGGCACCACTCAAACCATTCATCTGGCTTCACGTTTCGGTCCTCAGGGAATATTTGGCCGCAGAACTCGCTGTTTCAAGGTTACCCTTTCAATTTGATCTAGAGCGAGCTATTGATGACTGGGTTTTCATGTGCTGCTTTGTTGGAAATGACTTTCTGCCCCACCTGCCTGCGTTGGAGATTCGAGAACACGGCATTGACACACTTACATCCATCTGGAAGAATTGCTTGCCTCAAATGGGAGGCTATGTCACGAAAGACGGGCACATAGATCTGGAGAGAGCACAATGCATTCTCGATGGGCTAGCGATGCAAGAAAGTGGTATATTCAAACGCCGTAAGGAGCAAGAAGAGCGCAGAGATGCAAATGCAAAACGAAGATATGCGCAAAATGAAGGGCAATTCCGTCCAAATAATGGTGCAGTCAAGTTCTACAAGGCCAGGGATGGCCACCACGACGCTTCACAGGGACTTCGTGTTCGCCCAATCTCGACCTATTCGAAAGAGGAACCTTCGGTCGTCACACACGACACGGTTGCGAATCCATCCTACGCGCATAATGCAGTGACGGCAAACAAGACTGCTGCAAGCGCGATGAAAGAGCAGCTACGAGCCGGCAAGCCAATCGCAGACGTTCCCAATAGATCGTCGCTCGGCAAGCGAAAAGCACCGAGCGAACCACATACTTTGGAGTTTGACAAATACGCAAGTTCTGATGGCCCTGTCGATACCGTCAGACTTTGGGAAGACGGTTACGCAGACCGGTACTACCAGCAGAAGTTTCATCGCCCCCCCGGTGATACCCTATTCAGGCACGAAGTGGCTAAGGCCTATGTGGAAGGGTTAGCGTGGGTTCTACTATACTACTTCCAGGGCTGCCCTTCGTGGGAGTGGTATTATCCATACCATTATGCCCCTTTCGCCGCTGATTTTAAGGATCTGGCAAGCATGGATTTTTTTTTCGAAAAGGGTAGAGTGTCGACACCTTTTGAACAATTAATGAGCGTCTTACCAGCAGCCTCACGACACGCTCTACCTGCAGTCTTCCATCCACTTATGACAGAAAAGGATAGTGAAATTATCGATTTCTATCCGGAAGAGTTTGCAGTGGATTTGAATGGCAAAAAAATGGCGTGGCAAGGTGTTGCATTACTACCGTTCATTGATATGCCACGGCTACTAGCAGCTGTACAAGAAAAGTATGCCCTTTTAAGCCCAGCCGAGGCTGCAAGAAATGCATCTGGTAAAGATGTTTTGATCATTTCGGAGAGTAATGACAACCTTTACGACGACATTCTGACTAGGTTCTACTCCAAACGCCAGGATTCTGGGTGGTTCAAATTGAATCCCAAATCAAGCGGCGGCTTGTCAGGAAAGGTCGAGAAACAAGATAGCGGGTATGTCCCTCATGCATCTCTTATTTACCCACTGGGGCGACACAGTATGCCCGATCTGGATTATGATAGATCGGTTAGGTAAGATTTCCCAATGTTTGTGCATACTATTCAACAGGTTTTAATCGAAACTGATCCCAAATCCAACACCAAGCGTTTACTTCGACATGCCACAAACACAGCAGACCCACAAATCAATGCTCTTGCGGGGTGCAAAGGTACCACCACCTGCATTAACCCCGAGTGATATAGAAGTGGTCAGAGGCAGGGTTGATAGGGGACCCCGAGGTCCAGGATATGCTCGCAATAAGTATAGTATTGGTAGTCAAGATAACAAACAACAGCGGAAGGGGGCATCAAATAGCCATGAATGGTGCCCGCCGCCGCCGGGGACGCCAGGCTTTGGTGTTGGTGTACCTCCGCCGCCGCCGCCGCCGCCGAGTTGGGCTACGGGATTCACAAAAAGAAGATGACGTTGAGAGGCATGTATGTTGAACAGATATATATCTATCCAGAGTTGGTGAGTTGTGCTGTACGACGGACGACTCGGGACGCATGTAACAGTATACATAGTTGGAAGTTGTCAAGACTCGCGATACGTTATTCAAGTCTTGAGAGTAAAATTTGAGGGGTTTTTTTAGGGGAGGGGGTTAGACGCATGATGTACGTGTAGAGAAATTCTGGTAAATATATGTTTAAACTTTTGCTGTCAGACTGTTGTTATATACATAATAATATGCACATATTATTGGAGTTCTATTTCTCTTGATACCAGTTCTTTTCAATTTTTCCCCGAAAGAAAAAGCAAAGAGGAGGGGCTATTTCCTAATATTATCTGGTCTCCGGGTGAAGCCTAAATGTACTGGAAGCCGGATGATTTACGGCGTCTAGGGGTCTAGAGACCCAGTAATATGCGCTACGCACGTGCCCAAAAATGTACATGTGGCGACTTTTTGTTGTTTTCTATCTTTGGGGGTCTTGGCGGTGGCCAATAAATGCTGGAAAGGATTATTTATTATATATTACACAGGATAACATCGGTAATTTTAATGATCAGTCTGTTAGCACTCCTGCACGTATAGTACTCGGCGTCATGTTCATGTGTATTATGATGCATCATGCTATTTTCTACGTGTGCTGTGCAGTCTTGTACGAAGTAAGTTCGGTCGGAACATATTACTTATTACACGACTTCAAAGAACAAAGAAAGACTAAAGCGATTCTTACTTTTTTCATGTCAACATGTATCCAGGATATAGATTTATTTTATCGAGTATAGAACGTCACATTTTGCTTTATCCCTCGAACTTCCATCGTACGCTGGAAGCATTTTCTAACGAATTCCGTGACCGTGATGTCCAGAAGCCTCGTTTCAGCCCTTTTTAAAGCAAATTTATACAGATGCACTGGAACAATCTTGTTTTATTTCGTGTGTTATGTCTGTCTCCTTGTCTCCTTCGAGAGAACGGAAGTATGTAACGCCTCGGCGTTGATGTACTACTTCTCATGATGCACGGAAGTCCGTGGGCATGGGTTTTGTATCTTGGCGTCTAAGCATAGCACGCGTTGGTATTATGTTCGATATGGGTTTTTTTTATTTTACAGCTGGTCGGGGAAGAGGCCCTGCCCGTCTTGCCGCACCGATATCGCACCGTCTCGACGTTGCCCAACCCCGAAAGTGAGGAGTATCAGAATTTCACTCTACATCTCTTCTCGGACTTGTACCTCACCCAAACTACCAATGCAAGCCAGAAGGACCAGACGCCGTACGATTTTACATCTAGGTAGGTACAGTAGTACTAGGGGGGTCCGGCCGTCTCGACACTTCGAGACGGCAGTGTCGAGACGGCCGGGTTGACTAAACTAAACCCCCCTAGTATGCACATGCCTTGTATTGTACGCCCTGCCGCGTTCCAAATAGTTACGGATTCGCGTTTCTCAGTGGGTAGTGAAGATCAGATAAGCAGAGGCATTCATGCAATGGGTAAATAGTTTTTGAAGGTGGCTAGCTTAGAAGAAGAGAAATGGAATGGGGCGTTGGGGTCATACGAGCAGGGCCTTTGAATGAACAACTCTATCATCGTCCATTGCACCCAGATACCCACGCCAGTCATCCTCGTTCCTGAGTGTCCGGGATCGGGATGACTCCCTCGGACTCTTAGACAATAGTCAGGGCCTACGATACGGATTACTGGGCCGAGCGAGTCCACGAGCCACTTGTGACGCCTTCGCGCGGCCGTTCGAAGCTCGTAAGGCCTCCCTTATTCTGTTTCATATCGCTATTCGACAGGCCTGGCATAGGATTGTCCGCTGCTTCTTCCGGGACACTCGTGGCCGGTCGCGAAGACTTATGTCGTTCTCGGGGTCCCCAATGAGGGGAAGGGAGTGTTGGCAATCCTAGAATTCGTCAAGGGCGAAACCGCTGCGAGTTTCCTCTCTTGCGAGGGGCCTTCCCAACACCAGCGGCGATGACACTAGCTTATCTGTAGCTTCTCGTCTCGTGCAACGACGCCGGCGATGTGATGACGGCATGGGGGAGGACCGTACTGCTGAGCGAAAGTATTCCGACATCGCGGCCAAGGCTTGCCAGTCGTCGCGATAGCATCGGATGGCCAAAGCATTGTGTGATCGTTGTAACATGTGGGTGGCCGTCGTCGTCGTTGAGTTTTATACCTAGGTAGGTATGTACCTAGGGCTATAACGGTGTATCCCTATTCTTCGCCGTAACTTTGTATGCCGTAAGATCGATGCCAATCACAAAGGCTGAACTCAACACACCCGCCAGCACGTTATCTCACCCCCTTCGGATAACGTCACGAAACTTACGATCTATCGCTTCACCATTAATGTATAACCGCAACACCGAACATAAAAGCATGAAATGGTTGCATGGTTGGGCTCCTAATTAGCTATGTATCTACGCACACTCAACTCAACACCACGTTGGGCATTATAACAGAAACGGCGACATACAGACACAAATACTAAGTTGTCGACGAACGCCCGTAGATTGAGATGGTATGTGTTTGAGAGCCACGATCACAACGAATTCTGGCGTATGTTGCGGAGAGGTGCCCGTCAATCATGCGATAATTGCTCAAGGCGTCCTTGACAAAAGGCCATTCCTTTCTGAAGGGCCCATTGCTGTAGGCAAAAAGCTCGTCAAAAGTATCAAACTGCACAGAGGGAGACAAATCTTGATTCGCCCTCCATCATACTCGTCAAGGGCTGTGCCGTGGAGGACAATGAGCGTGTTGGCGTGAAGCTCAGAGAAGAGAGATTGAAAGACATGATGATGATGAAATTGAACCATCTATGTACCGAGACTCGAGAGCATTCGAAACCACAAAGTAGTGTGGCGGTACATAGGTAGGTAGTTTTGGCCATTTTTGCCCCAGCCAGACTTTCACCAGAACACACGCAGCATCCAGCATGGGCCCGGCAGTTCACTTTACGCCTCATCTTAACATCGTCGTCGCAACCTAATCAGCTTTACTAATACTTCCGAGCAATTCAATAAGACACTATCCTACCTTACGACGATTAGCCCCAGAAACATCCACTGTGTGTTGTCGTGAAAGAGTTCGTAAGATTCGCGGGAAGTCACAACTCAAACGCGGTACCGAAGCGCGCCTGCCCCCCCTTGCTGTGAAAATCAAGTGATAGGAGCACTTTCATGCGTATTGCGAGGCACCACAGCACCGAGGTAGTTTTCTGTTACGTGGGGCTGACGAAGCTTTCGAATTCGTCTTCCAATTCCATCCAGCCTTTCTTCATATTATGTGCAGCTGCTCATCATCTCATCAAGCTTTTTTATCTGTTTAAATCGCAAGTAAGTCACCACACGAAGATAATTCCAGTCTCGTTCTGTTTGAGGATTTCAATGCCGCCACCTTAGTACAGACTGTCGTGTGAGGTCCAGTCGCCGCGCTTCGAGCAAGATCTGACATGTTGTAGTTCCGTGTCCATTTCCTTGCTAACCTTGGAATATTAGCTATTTTGGCGACCGTGGAGTCGAGCTAGACAAGTCCGGGTCACTCAACATGAAACATCAAAGCCAAGGGACCTAACTTGTGCCTCAGATGACAGAGCCATTAGCTGACCCCAGCAGCAGCAAACCCCAAAAACCCCCAGGTCGTCACTATTGGTCATAATGAACACGCCGGAAAATGGGCTCTCCAGGAGCTCAGAGGCTTCAGGACAGTCACCCACTCTGGCGAATGCCAGGCACCGATTTACTTCGTCCGTGAACGCATTTCGACCACAAGGTGAGCCGTATTGAATGAAGCCTGGCTTACTTTCGCGCTAAGATACGATTCGCAGCCTTGATGCGACTCCCCGATACAAGTTATGGTCGAATAATGGGTCCTATTCTGTGCTTCCCGGCCATACGCCCAGATCGGTTTCCCTCGTTTAAGCCGATTGATGAGTACAGGAGCATCACGTGTCCAGCCTTACACAAAGTTATAAAAAAGACACTGGCTAGATTGGACCGATATGTCTCAATCCGAGATTACTCGGAGCCCTGTTCTCAGCGCCTTCGCACCAGCCTGTATTCATATAGGCTAGCGCACGCCGATAGTTGGACAGATTTTGGCGCACCTAGCGGTAGAGGAAGCTCTCGTACAAGTCAGACACTGTTTCGACTTTCTTCATCCTTCGGACTTCTGATTGCACCAAGTCTTGAGCCGAACGCTGGAATAAGTATTAATCGTCTTGACTCTGAAAACTAAATAGTTGAGCGTACTGACTAGACATGCCTGTGCCAGCCGTTATATTTCCATCCAGTTCATCGCTCTTCTCGCTGTCACAGCTATATTTGCAGCCAGTACTAGATACATCGAGGCACCACGAACCACAGAATGTCTTGCTGGCGCAGCGCCGTCAGGCCAAGGATGAGAACTTGAGACGCGGCCACAACGCCATCGCTGTAGCGCTCGAAATTGATGTCTTTCGCAGAGTTCTGGAGTTTAGTATACCTAGATCTGGTATACATAGTACCGCTATTTTTGCCTGCGAGGCTCCTCCCCTTAGATTCAAAAACAGATGGAATAGTGGCCCAGCTGCCCTGTCAAAGATTTCTGGTATGTTATTTTTTTGCGCAACAGAATTTACAGAGCTGATAAGAATCGAAGCCAGAAATCGAGTGACTGGTCTGCGCTCCTTGCCAATGGCACCATTCAAGTAAGCACTAATCTGATTGGTCCACGATTGCGTAACGATATTAATGCAACAGTCTAGAGTGCTGGACGCGCCGAATCTACGAGATGATTTCTATTGCTCGGTGCTTGCATATTCCTTGAATCTGCAGACTCTTGCAGTTGGGCTAGGAAATATTGTTTACACATGGTCGGATGGAGAAGGCGTTCATGCAATTAATGGTACCCAACATGACGGTGTGTAGGTCACATCATTGTCCGTTTCCTCGCTAGAAGGTGGCAAGGATCTACTCGCCGCAGGGAGATCGAATGGCTCTGTCGTTATTATGTCTCTTGCAGAGGCAGCACCGCGGTTCGAAATCCAACAGCCTTGTGCTGTTGCCTGCATCAGCTGGCGCCCTCGCGCCGTCCCTCGATTTTCTAGCAAGCCCTGCAGCTCAAACATTTTGATACCTACAGAGGACCTCATCGTCGGAGATGAGTGCGGCGAGCTGTATTATTACTTAGTTGAATGGTCCGAAAATGGAAGGGATCCGTGGCCAGGATCGGTGACTTTGGTTGTCAGAATTTCCCTACACAGCCAACAAATATGTGGCTTGGCATGGTCTTCCAATGGAGATTTCTTCGCCTCTGGAGGTAATGACAACCTGTGCGCCCTTTTCGAAGTGAGTAGGATTCTATCACTGGAGCATATCGACACCAGGCAAGATATTTCAGGGAGCGTTGACGTGTCCACGAGAGGGGCAACGGATCAGCAATTACAAGTTCAAATTCCTGCGAGCACTGAACTGTTACACTACACGAGCTTTGGTAGACAAGAACCCCATAGTTCGTTTCCGAGAGCACGATCTGGGATCATCAGATTTCTTCCGAACACCGTCCGGCGACTGACTTTAGGCTGTGAGCTTCAAAAATGGCCTCATCGAGCTGCAGTCAAAGCTATCGCCTTTTGTCCCTGGCTTGAAGGGCTTGTGGCCACTGGTGGTGGCTCGAACGACAAGTGTATCCATTTCTTTCATACAATTTCTGGCTCGTCACTTGCTTCGATTGCCGTCGCGGCTCAAGTTACGTCTCTGGTCTGGTCGAATACCAAACGAGAGATAGCCGCAACATTTGGATACGCTCATCCAGATCATTCCTACCGGATTGCTGTTTTTAGTTGGCCTGACTGTTCACAAATTGCGGCCATTCCATGGGAGGAAGACTTACGCGCTCTGCATGCCGTCCCTTACCCTTGCATGCTCCGACCAAGAAGTACTGCGAAGACTGGCGGCAAGACCATTAACGAATGCATCGTCGTGGCGTCCAGTGACGAGACTATCAAGTTTTACGAATTGTGGTCTAGAGAAGGAGGCCGAGCAGTCACCAGACCTAGTATGTTTGCTAGCAGCGATATTCTAGAGGACCTACAGGGAATCATCAAGGAGGGGGGCATCATACGCTGACATGTTTGTCTATCAATGTTGCTGCACTACTGACCTGGGTTTTCCACTCCCCTGCAACCAACCGTATTCAGGAGAAACAATATCCGTGGTCAGAGTTAGTCTTCAAATCTCCGGCTTTCAGAAGTAGAGGTCACGAGATCATCAAGCTATCATTACACCGAGCCCATCATCCGGGGCAGAGGCCGGTCAAGTTTTCCACTCGATAATTTACATAACACCTTTCGCGGGCGAGGCCGAGCTCAGGCTGAGCTTGAAAGTACAAATACACAGCTTGCAAACGGAAAGCATTCTATTAAACACCGAGCTATATAGCAAACCTTGAAACCTATCATTCCACTCTCTCGGTTGTGAATCAGAATGACATGACTCATTTGAGAATTGTTACTAGTAGAACAAGTATTACGATGAGCACGATGATGGCTGTCGTCTGTTTGTTCTCCCTTGCACCTTCAGTCACTCTGCCAAGTACGCCAATAGCTTGGCTTAATCGGCCTTGGTGTCTGTCGACGATGGCGTCCATCTCGTCCAGAAGAATAACGTGATGGTCTAACTCATCACCAATTTGCATGCTTATCTCTCTCTGGCGGCCAATGGACTCTCCAAGTCGGTCGAGTTGCTCATCCTGGTCTTCGATGATTTGCATGTGGTGCTTTTGAAGCTGTTGGTTCGATATTTCTCGCGCTTCGTCACGGTGACCTGCCGATTGCGAGGGGTGGTCGTCTCGATAAGACTCAAATAAGTCTCCAGAGTGTGAGTCAAGAGCATTGCTGAAGCTAAAAGTCTTTGATGTCCTAGGTAATGCATGTAAGTCATTGTCGGCAAGTTCGCGCGAGTGCGGCTTCCTTGATGTATTCTCCGTGGTAGTGCTCGTGTTGTAGAAGTTGTGAGCTTCGGTCTTCAAGTCGTTGAACATTTGCTCCAAATCAAATAGCGGCTCTACGAGACGCAAACTCAGCCTGAGAAGAGGTCATGTCAGCAAGGCTATGGCCATCACAATGCAGACCAGATTGCGCCTATGTTCAGTCATCATACTCTTCTTCACCATCCTGCTCATGCTGACATTTCTCTTTGCGTAGAGAGACGATTCCCGTGCGGAGCTGATCCAATAAGCGCGATATGTGTCCGTCGTGGCTGAAGTCACCGATACTTAGGCTCGTCGCGCGTTGCCGCTCGAGCAGCGAAAGCTTGATGCGGTCCGCCAGCAGGAAGAGTTGGCTTGCTTCAGTCATGACGAGACTTTATGGGCAGAGGAGCACAGCCTAGTCGCAATGTCAACGTTTGACTTGCAAAGGGGTCCGCAAACCACCACAAAATTCGATCGTCTCAAAATGGATGAGGTCCCACTTTTGCATGTAAAAAATTGGTTACAGTAGAACCTGGTTTAAACGATCACTCCTAATGGGCCTCCCGGCCATCGTTAAACCGAGGTACGTACACGCCAAAGACGCAAACATATCTCAGGATTACGAATTGATGAAAAAGTTAGAGTGCATAAAGTGAATACAACTGCACCTTGAGATATGTACGGCGTCTTCGGCGATGATTTGAGGCGAGGTGACGTCGTTGTGTCAGGCCTCGAGGGAAGATAATTGTTGAATTAGAGAGGCTATGCACGAAAGGGGGGTGAATTAGTGACTTAGTTTTCTGCAGTGGCTACACTCAAATACTATGTCGCTTTATCTTCCAATTGCGTTCACCGAAGTGGGTACTCAAGGTACCTGTATCATTGTATGGCCTCGCCAACCACATTCATCAGAAGCGGCTGCCGAGGTGCTGTTAGGTGCCTAATGTATCTCGAGTCGGGCGCGGCTCTCGAATGGATCTTCGTTGGCTTCTCGGACCACTTGGAGATACTGTATTCCGACGCCACGGCCGTTACAATTGCGTGCCTCGAGTTCCAGAGACCGCGTCAGGTACTGACGAGTCCTTCAGCGACTGTCTGGTACGATTTGAGGCACAGTTGGCAAGAGCTCATAGGTTAGACTCGCCAGGCGTTGCTGCACCAATTGATTGATCGCGAGTTTGACGCCCTCTGCCGCTACTACGACATTCCCGCCCGTGGCTACGCTGAGGCAGTGGCTATATGTATTCAAGCGCAAGAAGGCGGAACAGAGAGGCTTCGGACTTTGTAGCATTATATACGCACGATGACGACGCCCGACCCGAACACACCTTCGCCTGCAAAAGATTCAGAGGAGGGCACGACTACGACGGGTGTAGCGACGACCGGCTTGTCCAAGAAGAGCCAGAAGTCGAAGTTGGGGGGGAGAGGGACGCGTCACGCAAAGACGAAAAGAATTTCGAAGAACCCTTCGGAGTTACGATGCTTTTCAGGTCACCGTTCGCATCATGACACTATCGAGCGCATGGCCCGCCAGCGTGCGAGAGTGAGGCCTCTGGGGGGGCTCGGAGTGTGGCGTGGTTCATGAAATTGGACATCTGCGTAGCGGAAGTCGATGAGCAATTGACGGCAGTCCAGACATGGTTATGACTCTTCGAACGGCTGGTATGCCCATTCAGTCTGGCCGAAGCTCCTGCCACATTTCAGAGGTATATCAACGGAGCCCTGGGGGACTCGCCCAAGGGCTTCGCGACAACTTACATTGACGATGTCCTGATCTACTCCGGCAGCTTCAAGGTACATCACCTTCGGAAGGCACGGAAATTCTACGCCAGCTACGAGACGCGGGTCTCAACTTAGACATAGAAAAATGGAGCTTTGGGGTCACCGATGTGAAGTACCTGGCTCTATGGGTGAAGACAGGCCGAACCATTCAGTGACAGGATTCATCTGAGGCTCCTGCGCGCTGACTTCCCGTTGCGGAACACACAGGTTGATCGATGTTGAGAGATCAAAAGAGATTTGAGGAAAGGAAAAGAAGAATGGAAGGTATGTAAACTTACCCTCCTCATTGAGCTTTTGCCGTGCCTCGAGAAGATCGCGACCGTTCGCGACTGGGAGATCCTCGGCGAAGACGAAGAAGGTACGCAGTCTTCTGGGGTTCATCAATTCCTCCCGCGAGTTCAGCCCCAACTTTTCAGAATCGGCGGGCCCTCTGCTGCCCTTGTCCAAGAAAGGGCCACCTTCGTTTGCTCGTGCGGATGTTTGAGAAGTTGAAAGTAGCTTTGATTTCGTACCCGGTCCTGGCTCAGTGGACCTGGAGGGATACAGTGCGAGAAGCGGACTCGTCAGGTGAGACTCTGGGCGTTTGCTTGTCGCAGTATTATGGCGCGGGTGTTCTACATCCAGTGGCTTATCATCCTACTCGGCTCATGGCCATTGGCGGCCCAAGTGAAGTACATGGCTCATGGTAATGAGCTTTTAAGCATCATTTCATGTCTGAAGGCCTAGGCGATAGAATTTCGGAGTGTCGCACGTCCGTTCACGATACCCAGGGATCACAAGAACTTGAAATACACTTCACAGCTCCGAGGAACATGTCAGAACGACAAGCGCAATAGGCGGAGACTCTCTTCCTGTTCAATTACCACCTTCGATATCGCTCCGGTTCTCAGACGCAGGCGGGCCGGCCGGACGCTCTCTCAAGACGGAAGCATGATGTGCCAGACGACAAGGTGGCGGAGCGACGTCGCCTCAATATTATTTCGGTGGCGTACGTGTCACATCCGGCCGACGCACGGGACGACTCTGGCGAGTCTCCCGCAAGTGTCAGTAGCTCCGGCTGAGCCCGCCGAGGGGATCCCTTGTGTTCGTCGAGGAGCACCTTCGTGGGCTCTGGGACCTGGGGGGAGGGCGGGTGGCGGCCGACGGCATATACGAGCAAAGCGGTTGGTAGTGGCACGGGGCGATCGAAAGTCTCGTTACCGGCGGCATCGAGGGAGAAAATTGCGGAGTGCACCCTGGACGCTCACGGCGCTCTCCAATTTCAAGGCCGTATATGGGCGCAAGTACGAGCCGCTCACGACGACGCTCATACAGCGGATCCACGACTCGACAATGCCAGGCCTCCCGGGCAAGAGCACGACTTCCAGTACAGGTTGCAGACCTCCGTTGATTCCATGACGAACCTGCCCGTCCAGGATGAGTCGCCACCACGGTACATGATGGTCATCATCGACCGCCTTTCGGGGTATATCCGTTGGATGCTGTGACGAGTATGACGGCCGAGGACTGCGCGGAACGATCCGAATATTGTTGGTGGCGTTTCCACGGATTCTCGAAACAGACCATCGGATTTGGTGGGACAAGTCTGGTCGACACTGTGTTCGCTGTGGGTACATAGCAGCTTTATTCGACCTTCGACCGCACTAATGTTCTACTCACAGACCGATAGCAGTACGGAGAGGGCCGATTAGGAGGTGCAGGCGGTCCTACGGGCTGTGGTCGGGTTTTCACAGTATTTACGACTGGCCTGACCACCTTCTTCTGGCTTGCCAGCTGGCACTGAAGTATCGGACATCGACGGTCACGGCTATGACTCATGAGTGCGAACAGGGCTCTCCACAGTTACAGTATCTATACTATATGTGACGGTTACCCGTAACTGCTCTGTCCGTCGGCTTCAAAGCCAGCATGTACCTATATATCCCGCACTAAGCTGGTTCTCATCAGCTTAGTGTTCTGACCTTTTGGTCGGGTCGGCAGGGATATCCGATTCCACACATAACACTAAGCTCACCAGAGGCCCTCGTCGCAGCAGAAGACGTAAGTCGGGGCGGGCCCCGGGGAGATCAATAGGTTGGTGATTGGACGAGTCTTCTGTCTCAAGCGTCGGACCCCAACGAGGCCCTCTCAAAGCGCCTTCGGCCCATAGATCGGCCCATAGATCGGCCCAATAGAAACAGATGAAAAGATTATGCACCCCTTGCTAGTAAACTGCAATGAAGCTGCCCACCTTTTGGTGGAAATGGGCGTTGCTGGGCAGGAAGGACACGGCGAGGGCGCGGCGGAGGAATCGTCAACACAGTGTAAGGCAAGTGTACGGCACTGTGGCGTCTGCCAGACGACCGGTCTCAATTCAAAAAATGTGCTTGGAGAAGGTCGATCAAATATTCATCTTATCCCAAGCAGAGATAATTGAATTGGCCGTTTCCTCGTGGCGTTGCAAGAATGAGCAGTTGGGTTGTCTAGAAAGTGTGGGTTGTCTCACAGAAGAGCCTTAGCAAATCGCCCGGACCTGATCAAACAAGGCTCATAAACGTCAACCAACATCACTCTCATTCATCTTGAAGATGTAGCCTACATGTCGAGGTGTTGTCCATATACAACCAGTAAAGAGGATCGAGACAAGAATGAGCATGTAGATAATATGATAGATACGTGACAACGCAAGGCAGCGGGTTCGCTCATGCGGTCCTCACCAATGGACAAGAGCTGTGGTGCGCACGTTGATTCAACATCTCTTGGTTTAATCATTAAGGTCATTTACATCGATTGCATCCGGATTAAACGGGATATTTTGCTTACAATGTGCTACTGGAACCCCAGCGTTCGCAGCAACAAACCCTTGTACAGCAGTTGACTGTATGCCCATGTTGGCTTCTAATTCGGCCCGGGTTAGTTCTTGCGTAATCTGACTCCGGGCTATCGCTTGCGTTGCGATGAAGTTGACGTCAGTGTTATACTGTGCCTGGACGCTTCGTCTTATGCGCAGCATTTCTTTGAAGGTGTCTTCATTTCCGTGTTGAACCTCGAAATGTTCCCATCGAGCCCAGAAGTCGCTATTAGTTCGTGGGTCGCAGAATTGAGACGCATGTCCGTAAATCGCGCGCGCTCTGTCCACTTCACCTAGGCGCTTTTCCATATCGGCAAACTTGAGACACATCTCCTTGGCTTCTGCGTCCGGTAATGCTGTGATTGCCCTTTCGTAAATGGGCCGGGTAGAAGAAAGCCCGAAATTTGACGCTGACTTCGTGATGTAGAAGTTGAACATGTCGGCACGATCTTCATCCGCCACGGCCCTTGTAGCCCTCTCGTAGATTCGCATCGCATGTCGAGCAAGTCCTCGCTCTTCCTCTAAGTTTCCATACATCAAGTATATTGTTTTCGCAAATTTTGGGGGACAGTCCTCGACAGCTTGCTCGAAAAGGTCCCGCAAGCGTTCGATGCCAATCTTGCGATCGATAGCTTTTGTTAGATATATATTCCATAGCTCAAAAGCTACAGGATAGTTAAACAAGTCCAAGCCTCTCTCGAATATTTTAAAAGACTCCTCATAGTATTTGTTTTCTTCCAAAATGTTGGCATAATTCACAACTGTCTGTGGCGTTGCGATTCGCAGTTCAAATATTCGTTCGTACACTTTCTTCACATCGGCTAGAGTAGCGACGCTTTCCACGAGATCGACATAAAAACTCCAAAGTTTCCAACTTTTGTGCACTCTCATCTGTGGTGATAGCGTCTCATCAAAATAATCGACAGTTGATTTTTTTGGTGCTTGAACAGCCTTCCCCATGATACGAACTGCTTCGTCAAAGTTCTCATTCCGCAGCTCTAGTTCGGCCCATCGAATCCACATGTCAGCCAGTTCAGCAACGGATCTATAGGGGACTTTGGTCGCCTTCTCCATAATAACACGCGCATTTCTCAAATCGCCACCCTGCTCATAGAAACGAGCATAATTGGTCCAAAGATTGTGGAAAGAGCCAACAGCTTGCTTCGGGTGAATCGCAGCAATGGCATCTGAGTAGGTTCTGACGACTTCTTCCTGGTTTCCACCCCACAATGCAATTCGTTTCTCCCACTCTGAGACAAGATTGGGGTTTTGACGAAGTAGCACATCGTTCACCAGAAAGGGGCGTCGGTCCATCAAATGTTCAAAGCGCATCATGCGAATATCCCATTCAAAGTCTGCCTCTGTATCCCCGGCGGCAGTGTGCACCTGTTTGACAGCTCGTTCCATCAAGGACCTGATCACAGACTCTTCGAACTCCGTATACGAGTCAAATATGAGAGCAAAATCTCTGACAGTCATTACTGTCGTAATTCCTTCTTCGAATGCATCCCGGGCTTTCTCAAAACTTCCTCTTCGTATCCAGAACGTAGCCAGGCCTGTCCAGAGCTTTCCTCCTTGGTCAGGATACCGACCTACTCCACTTCTGACGATACTTTCCACTTCAATTCCGCTCTCATGACTCATATCGATTTCCAAGGCATGGGTAACGAGTAGGTCGACAAATTCACTCCAGAGTTCATAATGTCCTTTCCCATGTTGGCTTGCAAACCGGACATTGTTGAGTAGATGCATATAGTATTGCGCGGCCTCAGTGTACGCACCAGTATGGACCAGTAATTCAATGAAATCTTCGACCTTCTCCGGATGAACCTGCATATAGCGTCTCCAGATTTTGATTGCAGTGTCACCAGATGAGGCATTTGCGAACAATAAAAGGTGTCTCCAAATTCTATGGTGTTGTGTGAAGGGCAACGCTCTTAATGCGCGATCGAACGTCCGTCTGACAGACGTGATGGCAGGTTGCTTCATGAGAAACTGAAGATAGAGATTCCAGATACGCGGCATCTTGTTAAGCAGTATTAATGCTCGTTCAAATAAGGCATTGACTTTATCATACTCAGGGGCGTAGGTGGCAGCATTCAGCTTCGCTACGTGGGCAGTTCGAAAGGAGAGATACTATATCTTTTAGTATATGGTAATTGGTAACGACTGAGATAATCTCACCTTCATCCAAAGCTTGTACGACCGCGGTAATTGGGCGCAAGCTCGGGCCATTACCAGATTTTGTTCGAAAATGTTACCATGCCTCAGTTTGAATTCAATGTAAATCAGCCAAGGTTTGACGCTGACGGGATTCCGTGCCACGTCTTGTTCGTAGATGAAATCCTCATTTGACTTGCGAGTGCTTGTCAGCGACAGTGGCGCCAAGTCACCGTTAATGTTAGTTGACAGAAAGTGCTCACCACAATCTGGAGATCCAATCTCGCGCGTCGCATGGGCTGGAGACCCATATTGACTTCACTGCTTGCTCTCGGTGCATATACAGAACTTATAGATGCTGATTCGGTGGTGGCTTAGAGATGAGAATATACAGTCATATAGTCATGGCTGAGAAAGCCTTGTGTGGCGCGGCCGTGGGTGATTGCAATTTTTTGGAACTTGGATGCTCTCGAAGTAACCTGTTGCGAGTATGTAGGGTCCGTTACAGTTTGACCTCGTCTTAACGATTTTCCCTTAAAACGTTATGTAATCGTTATACCGAGAGAGAGTTCAAGGTAGATCACGTGGATTAGCATCAGTCGCGTGATACTTACCCTATACCCCATAGGTAATGTCACAGCACAAGAATTTGGATAGGCCGAAACGCTATCTATTCGAATGTATTAACTGAGAATAAGAAAGATAGAGAAGAAAGAAGAAAACTCTAACCACAGCGCGATCCCGTCGCGCCTCTATCTCCTCCAGTGGGTCCCCTGGACCCACAGCCCCACAGCTTGTCCTGTGCAGCCCGTGACAGGTAATTTGGGTCGGCCGAAACACTACCGATTCGAAAGTATTCACTGAGAATAAGAAAGATGTAACGGCCAGTCAATGTGCTATCTGTCACGGTCTGTACAGTGCCGTCTGTGCAGCTGTGACAATGCACTATATAATTTTGATCAAGCTGCAGACGTGCAGCTTGGTGGTCACTTGACCTTTTGGACGGAACGGGTGGTTGTGCGTTTCTCACAGTAGCCCTCTCAAATTGACGTACATTGCGTCTCCTAATCCTCGACGAGGAATCCCGCTGGACAATCTATGCATCTTCGAATGCGGCCACGAGGGCGTTCACACGAAGCAGACAGTTTCGGAACATCCCTAGCCGACCGAGGAGACATCGTGATTTATTTGCACATCTCCAGAGACGTCATCCCTTATCACCCTCAAAACCCTCCCCCTCGAAATACGATTGAAAATGGGAAGTCCGGAGGGACTATATGGTAAAGCTGAAGGGTTACAACTTACCGCTGCCGAGGATTCACGTGACCGTTTCAATTTCCAGGTGTGACCGTCGATCATTACCGCATCTCATGTATGACGTAGAGCGTATCTACACTTCTCGCAGTTCTCTCCCTCTGTCCCCTCCCCTCACGAAAAAGTCTATCCTGAACCCGGCATAATCGTAAAGCCTCGCTTTACTTCCTCATCATTACAGGAATCGTCGCAAATGTTCAGCTTTACTAATGAAGCATGGAGTCGTAAAAGGAGACAAGAAATAGGAAAATTGATGTCTATCACTACATGTTTCAACGACATATATGCCGTACCATCAAAAAAACAACAGCGTCTCCAGATAGGGTATGCATCATTTGATGACGTGACTAAATTCAGACCTCGATGTAACGATGCCCTGAGACCTCTCAAGTAGAATCGTCATATCGAGGGTTTAGTATTCACTGTAAAGCAACAACAACAAGAGTACAGGTTGCGCACCTCCTTTCCTTTGTGCGTCCCTCGATGCAGCTCCTCACACCCCATCCACAAGTTAAGAAGACGAGCCCAAAGCTCGAATCCATCAGATTTCTTACTTCTTACTTCGTTTGCCTGTGGATTCACAGAGCTGGTGTCAAGGACAGGGAACGCATTATATTACTGTTCATCTTCCCACTTCCGCTACTGTGAATCCTCTCATGACCGAGGCAGTTTGGGTTGGCCTCAGGGGCTCAGACGCAGGACGATTATCCTATAAACCGCTGCTTTCGCGGTGTCCCTTGTCTTTCTGCAAACTATCTCAGTTATCAGAAGAATAACAGCAATAGACGTGCATTTTGCCGTGCAAAGCTGCGTAGGGCCCTGGAGTGTTTCGTGTATTATCTATGTCATTGCCACAGAGCAAATGATTGCCACGGGCCCATTCGTAAAATGTACAATCCGGACAACACTTCCACAATTCAAATTAGCGAGTTGGCTGCCGAGGTATTTTTCCAAAAGCGATCGTCATCTCTTTTAGTACAAAAACTTGCCATAACGGTGGATTTCGAAACGTAATGAACAACAAGATAGCAAGCCAAAAGCAAAACACACCTATTCGTTATGCCTCGCCAGGAATGCTATGACCGTACCTACGTAGATGTATGGTGCGATCGGATGCCTATACAGGAACGAACAAATGTTCATCCAGGCAAAGCTTCATGCTGTGAGCATCTGTATCAACAGCCAAGAAAAACGAAATACTAGAATGCAGGGCCTAATCCATTACGCGATTGCCGTTTGCTAAATCTATTACGCTTAGCCGTGGGCTCATCATGGCTGGGTTGTGATTTACTCAAATGATTTCGTCCACTCCGTTCTTGACCACTTTGTAAGTCAGTCAAATGGGCTCTTCCAGCCGAGGTGCTCAATGGACTCGATACTGCCGAGGGTATTTCCGCAAACGCGCTGTCGTCAGTATTTGTGATGTTGATGTGGGACAGCGCCACGTCCTTTGCCTTTGCAAGGCATTCGACCCATTCATCAGCTGACGCCTTCCCGCTGCTTGCAGTCAAAGAGGACTTCGTATCTTCGAAAGTGTAGTGATAGCCGGCCTGGATACTGTCAGCGTTAAAACTTGTTGCGACCATGAAGAACACTTACGCTATCAACGCACCAGATGAGCTGGCCCTTTGCGTCACGCTGAGTCTTCCATGATGCATCTGACTCAAGAAGAGACAATTCCTGCTTCGCTCGTTTCTCTTCACCACCGGCGGGAGCCAGCACAATACGGCCACTGGTAGTTACCATCACAAGCCGCAGTCGTTTCTTCGTGGTGCTGCCGCCAAAAAAGCGAGACAGCTTTTTGTGGCCTTCCTCGGAACCTTTCCGCTGTAAATTTTGAGTCAATGGTGTTGACACCACCAAGAGGTCTCCTAGTTTTAATATTCGTTCGTTGTTTTGGGTTAGCACAGGTGACCACTCGATGTCCAATTGAGTCGGTGGCGAGAGCTCGGTAATGATCCTAGCAGGCCGACTGGCAATGCCAGGGCTACTCGATTGCGCTGCCGATCCGGAGAACTTTGATTTGCTATTTTGGGGCCCAGATCCCTGAGACGAGCCATTCAACTGTATGATAGCAGACTCCGGAAGAGAGGATACATATGGTCGGAGACGTGGCGCTCTTGTGCGCCAAAGTGCCTTTCCAAATGGCTGCCCGTCAAAAAATTCATGGGTCTTTATATGCTCGATAGTGAGTCTTCTGGTTGGTTCCAGTACCAGACATCTTTCAATGAGATCTCGAGCTGGTGGTGGAAATCCGCTCGGGAACTCGTACTCTAAATTGACAATCTTTTGGAAGGTGAGATACTCGCTGCCGGCCTTGAACGGGGGTCTCCCAGCAAGAAGTTGATATATGATGCAGCCGAATGCCCATAGGTCGCTTGGCTTTCCAGCACTTTTCCGGGTCAAGAGTTCCGGGCTGACGTACTCTGCGGTGCCAACGAAAGACGCAGCTCGGTTATCGTGGTCGGCATCCCCTTGCAATGGTGTTGAATTACTACCTTGTCCCTTGTTATTAATGTGACTGTCCTGAACTTCGCGAGGGTCATTGAGAAGTTTAGCGGTACCAAAATCTGTGATCTTGACGTGCATCTGGTCGTCCAGAAGCACATTTTCAGGTTTTAGATCGCGATGGATTACACCCCGGGAGTGCATGTAGTCGATTGCGTCAAGAATTTGTGCGCCATAGAATCTCACAGAATCGACATCAAATGTGCCAGTCTTTTTAAGCACTCCAAGAAGTTCGCCGCCATTGCAGAGGTCAAGCACGTAATACAAAGAGGTCTCATCTTGGAAGGTATAATAGAGACGCACGATTCCAGGATGCTCTGTTAGGCGGTTGAGAGTGTTCTTCTCGATATTGACATATTTTATCTTCTTTTCCTTGATGATGTGCCGTTTCTCGAGCACTTTGATTGCGAACTCCTTCATTGTCTGTCGGTCAGTGGCAAGGTATACTGTGCTGTAGGAGCCTTCGCCAAGCACTCGCCCGAAGGAAAAATCGCGGACCCCTTTCTTTATCTGTCGAACAATCATTCGACCATCGATATCAACTTCGCGGCGTAGACTAATAGCTGCTCCTCGATCTTTCCAGTCCTCGCTGGACACGTGCGGTAACTTCGAGTCCGCTGGTGCACATGGGACGACGCTGTTGACGGGCTTGCAGTGCTTTGCTGAGCTTCGCGAGCTGTGTGGTATCGGGAGTGCAGCTTTAATCTCATGTTGGATTTGTTCTTTTGCTGCTTGCAGGGACTGGCCATCCCTTGGCACGATAACATTGCGTGATGAATTTGAGATGTCTATATAACTGAGAGGACCGAATTCAACCATTCCATCGTCAACACTTCGTCGCTGCTGCGCTGCATCTGTATCGTGTTGAGGAAGAGTAAGTGGTGCAGCGAAGGCGTGCGTCGTGGCCTCGTGGAGGGCGGTAGGCGGGCTGGTGTGTGCACTGTCAGCGGCATCGTCGGGATTAGCTATACGCAAACCGCCCAGGGCTTGAGAAAGACTCAAGTCCCCGTTCATCTTGGTTAGAGACTTAAACTGGCCTTAGAAGCAGACTCGAAAATTGGCCCTTAACAAGTTGAGATGAATTTCGGTTGGCACGCCATCCCCATTTTCGATTTTAGGTGGCGGAACGAGGTGCCGAATCGGTGGTCGGTTGCCTTACCTAATGACGCACATACTGTACAACGCACAATCAAATGCCCGTTCCTCGGTTCCGTGGCCATGCAACTACTATGTACATAAGTACGTTATGACTTGCGCAATTCGACTCATCAGTACTTATATAGTAGCCCGGCAATGACATACCACCCAGTTTTCCCTGGCCGATACATATGCCTGAGCCGGATTCAACTAAGCCATTACAAGCAGATATGTGCAATCAAATGCAGCATATCTGCTTGCGACTCCGAATTGTGCTGTTCTGCGTCACTCACTACACCTACAACCTTGAACAGTCGCTTATGGGAATTCGAGCAGCGATCTCATAAAAGCACCGTCGGAGTGACCAAACAAACAAACAAATCATAATGACATCAACTGCAGAGCTCGCCCTAGAGTGTGAATTACATGGGGCGCGATGTTTATCTATTACTCAGCTGTCGCTCATAAAGAAAAAAATAGTTGTCCTTCATCTCCGCTTGGCGGCTGCTGCGAGAGTCACGGATCGATGACCATGGTAGGATCCGCAGACAACATGTCAATGCAGTTTTTTGGAGGGGCCATGAACTTTAATTCTGGACCTTCGAAGATCGGGGGCGAGAGCTGCAGATTGTTCAGCGCCCCCTCAGCTGTTGGACTGACAAGTCTGCCTTGACGTAGATCTTCGGCAAATAAAAAATACCCACTCGATGCTTCAATAAGATACGATTGAAGGCCCTTGCTTTCCAAGCAGATGCGGACTTTCGCAAGTCCATAGTTGTTTTCAATGAACCGGGCCCAGCCTCGTGCAGCGGCCTGAATATGCTCGTCACCGCTGATACTTCTCCAGCCAATACCGAGATGGACGGTGAAGTTGTCAATTACTAGTGCGTCGTGGGTATTTGCGCTTGAAACGTTTCCTGGCAAAGACATGGATGCTGGCTGGTAAATTGTACTACGCAGAGGTGCTTTATGAGTGGTTCGATCTAGTCGTTGGGTTTTATAACTGCGTGACACTGGTTGATGTGTTTGGAGGTCGTGCTCGGCTCTCTGATCTTCGTCTAAGCTTCGTTGCATCAGGGTGCAAGATTGTGTGCTGGCATTGACGGCATGACTATTCGCAGGATGGATGACGACTTTGCCGACCCCATGCGTCGAGGCTTTCGGAGGTTCGACGGCGAGTGCGGTATGTAAATCTGGCTCGAGGTTGATAGATGCCTCGTCGCGAGATCGTTTGCTGCCTACCAGTCGACCCGGACTGGGCTGCATTGAGATTCCGGTGATGATATTATGATTCATATGCGGAGAGCAATATTGACCAAACCCTCCTAGAGGAAGCCGAGCCTGGCAGGAGGACTGACGGAATCGTCAATAATTATAGGAGATGCGGTGAGTAGGTATTGGCGAGGAGATGAGTCATTCTGGGTAGAAGTTCAACTGTCAATGATTGACGTTAGTAGTCAGCATGTGTACAAACCGCTCGTGAGTCGGAGACTGGAGGCATGCAATGCAGTTGAAGTTTATGTGGTGTGAAAGGGCGACGTAAGTATTGGTTCGGCACTTTAAAAATACTATTCGAAGGAGAATAGCTCTCGATCGATGTAAGGAGTGAGCCTAACGAGATGGAAGAAAATATGCAAGAGAAGACATTGACGGAGCATTCTCAATGGTACAATGTAGTTTATGTACCAGTTCGCGTCACGCAGCCCACCCACACGCCCTCAAGCAGCGCACCCCCGCAAATGACATATGTAACCACGGAACCCCGAGGGGTCCAGGGACGCATTAATAATGGTGGCGCACAGGTTTTCCTCCCTGCACTAGGGTTTTTCCTGTGCGGCTTATAACCAGATATACTAGACATGAGGTTCGCCTATCTAGCGTAATCAATTATTACTATGTAGTTTATGTACTGTAAGAAACTTCGAGACTTATTGAGGAATACCCGTAGGTACTCTGTAAACTGAGTATCTCCCATGGGGCTACCCACCCCTGTTTCTAGCGACGCCATTCGCCCCCACTTGACTACTGAACTAGTGCCAGCCCCTCGACAGGGATGAATGAGGAGGCTTGTGTGTGGGGGGGGGCGAATGGCGTCGCTAGAAACAGGGGTGGGTCGCCCCACGGGAGATACTTGTGACGGTTACCCGTAACTGCTCTGTCCGTCGGGCTTCAAAGCCAGCATGTACCTATATATCCCGCACTAAGCTGGTTCTCATCAGCTTAGTGTTCTGACCTTTTGGTCGGGTCGGCAGGGATATCCGATTCCTCACATAACACTAAGCTCACCAGAGGCCCTCGTTCGATTCGGGGTGGGGGGAGTTTTCTGCCCCCGTCAGTCTAGGTGCACGTTCAATTGCCATTGAGATCTTGCCAGCAGCTCCGCAGCCAGCAGCCCCGAAGAGGGCCAGGACGGCACCTGTTGGAATCACGCAACACGGAATATCGTCGGATATTCCAGGAGATGTCTGGTCAAAGTGGGTCCATTTTTTTTTCGCTGGTCGTCGTGGTACTGGTCATGGTCGCGAGGCACAACGACCAGGTCGGGTCTGCGTTGTCACGTCATTATTATTATTATTATCATCATTATTTGGCCTCCGCGGGTTCCTCTTCTCTCGCAAAGTACCGGACGTGGAGTCACCCATGTGCGACTGTTGGGAGGGAACCGACGACCATTACCACGTTATCCTGGACTGCCAGACTTTCGTGCACCTGCGCCCCATCCACCTTCCTGTCGCTCCCCTCCGCGACCGCCGTGACCTTAGATCGGCCCTGGACAGCCCGAAGCTTGCACCACTGCTGGTGCAATGGATGCTTCGCACAGGCCGACTACAACAATTCACCCTTGTGACCACGTTGAAAAAGAGGTGGGAGGAGGAGCAGTTTACTTCTGCGCACCATGAACTCCGCGCGCCATGGCGCGCACGGACCACCAAAGGCCGAGATCGCGGCGGTCAAAACAGCGAAGGTGGATCCACAAAGGGTCTCATTGGC